>JABUQX010043303.1:5000-7500 GCA_015478945.1 Trachelipus rathkii
TATATTTTTATATATATATAATTAAAAAAATAATTATTTAAAATAACATATAAAAAAATAAAATATTATATATATATAAAATATATATATATATATATATATATATATATATATAAACATTCTCATTCTTAACCTTTCTCGTTTCCTTCCAGAAGAGCTTCCTATATATATATAAAGTCCCCATTCATCCTTCTTCAAAACTATTCACTTACCTCATTTTTCCTCCTACATATGCATCTTCTAGTCTTCCTTTTTTCCTCCTTATATAATTCCAAACATCTTTCTTTTGAGACCTCATCATTTCATTGAGCCATGCTTCATTTTTACTTTTAACAGTTTGCATCAACCTCTTGATTCTACCATTCACTGTTGAGATTCTTACTTCCTATTTAGCACATCCACATGTACTTCTCTTGCACTACTAACAAGGACTTCCTTTATTCGTGTCCAGATTTGTTCAGTTTCCTCATGTTCACATTCAACTGATTTATTTGCAAGCACTCTTAAATACTTTTCATTATTCCCTTGTTCACTCAACTTCTCACTCTTAATTCTTCCCACTTCCTTCCTTGCCTCTTTCCTCTCCATCCAAGCCCCCACTAACTTAATCTTACATAAAACAATATAGTGATCTGGTACCGTAATCCTATCCCCATCCCCCTCATTGATTTAACATAATCACATATTTCAACATCTTAACAAAAACAAAATCAATACTTTTCACTTTGATACCATCTCTACTTATACCAACTCCAGTATACTTATAAATACTCTTGTGTTTGAAGAAGGTATTACTTATACACATACCTCTTTCATCATAGAAATTAATCACTCTCTTACCATTCTCATTTTCTCCTGTCACCCCAAATATACCTGTTACACCATCTCTTTTCTGATCACCTATCCAACCAATTTAAATCACTCAACACAATCAATCTGAAGCTACTACTCACCCCATCCAAAACATCATTCAGATTATCCCAGAAAGTTACACTCTCCTCAACACCACCCTCAGATGGATCATATGTTAGGTAATACAGTAGACAGTGACCCACACATTTTAATATCAAAATATTCTATGTTAAAATATTTTCTGAAAAGAGCAGCGAGTCACTCGACTTCAAGAGTCATTCAGTCAAGTTGCCAATGACTGTTTTATAAATAATATAATCCATAAAAAGAGCAGGTGACTCGAGTGACTCACTGCCCTTTTCATACGATATTTTAGCATATATAGCTATAATATTTTGGTATGAAAATGTGCAGGTCGCTATCTTCAGTTAGCAGCTATATGTGCTGAACATTATTCGTTGTTGGCATTTTTGCAATATCTGAAATTGACTATGTGTGAAAAGTGTTTGACATGTTATCAATATTGTGAAATTATTAAAGTTAGCTAATGAAGTTAATGAGGTGTTTAAATTTTGGTGTAAAATTAGAAGTTGTAGAAATATTTATACAGTTTCTCCTTAGGGTTATTGGTTTAAACGGCTGTGTATTTCTTACGAAAAACCGTTGTATTTAATGTACTATTTTGCTAATAAGGTAACAGTAACAAGTGTGCAAATTTTTAAATCTTAACGTATGGTATATATTTTTCTGAAACATCACGAAATCGCAACGTTTCACAGAATCACTATTGGCAAGTTCAATAGTTAATGCAAGGTAAATTTTTAAAAAGTTTTTTTTAGGGGGCTCAATGTATTAAGTAAAATAAAAAGTTGTGGATGGATTTTAATTACTTTTTCAGGGGAAAATTGCACTTTTAAATCACCTTTTGAATCACCAAAAATTTTCTAAGTTCAAAAAAATTTCTAAGTTCAGAAAAGTTAAGATACGTTTTTTAAGAAAATTCTTTAGTAGCAAGCTTCTGGAATTATGCCAGAAGCTTGCCACTAAACAATTTTCCTTAAAAAAAACGTTAACTTTTCTGAACTTAGAAATTTTTTTGAACTTAAAAAATTTTCGGTGATTCAAAAGGTGGATTTAAAAAGGTACAATTTTTCCCTTTTTTCCAGTGTATACAATTAAGTATGATTAGCTATTAAACTGACAAAGTAAATCTTTGTTCAGGGTTCACACTGAAATATTAAATTTGAATTCCCTGACTTTCCTTGACCAAATCCGCAAATTTTCCCTGCCAGCATTGTTCGTTATTTTTGGCATATAAATATTTATTAATTCTTATATGCAGCCTATTTACTCAGTTCATACCATAAATTGTTGAAAATTTACTTTAGAAATTGTTCATCATCATGGATGAATTTTTTTTTTTAAAATATTGTTTTTAGTAATTAGCCTATACCTTCCCCATAGCCGTCCAATGCAACTTCTTTTTTTTATTTTTTCCAAAAGTAAACAAGTTTTATTTATACAAAAAAAAAAAAATTAGAAGCTTACATTAATAGCCTAGGTGAATAATGTCCACTCTGATCACAAAAGTTCTAAATAGGGAGATTTAGGTTAACTTTTTCTTCTTAAGCACTGAATTTTTTATTTT
>JABUQX010043304.1:7500-29954 GCA_015478945.1 Trachelipus rathkii
CGGATGCGGATGCGGAGGAGAGTATATTGAGAATATTGTGGTAAGCTATATTATGTTGATGGATAAGTTCATCACAATCATCGAACAATAAAGGTATTTCTAGATGGTTACAATGCAAATCAAGAGATACTTCACATTTATATTTAAGTAGATTAGCTTATAGTGATGTCCGGATGATACAAACACGTAGTGCGGGTGCAGATAATACGAACATATACTGTGGGTGCGGATGATGCGAATAAGTACTGAGGACGCGGATAATACTAACCATTATATATGAACAATCAAGTACTATATATATATATATTATAGCGGATGTGGAATAGACTAACATGTACTGCGGATCCAAATGATACGAACATGTACTACAAATGAAATACGAACATCACCGTACTACATAATTAAGTAATTTCTATTTGACATGCTACAGGGATTGTAAAATTGCAAATATCTAATATTTATCATTAATATATGAAAATATATTAATAATAAATATAATTTGAATATTATATAATGGAACCTACTCAACCCAAATGGCGTAGCATGTGAGAACACTAGATTCCACGCGTAATTTATTAAAAAAAAAAAATCAGCGGGTTCATGACACACAGTTACTTCAATGTTTCTACCACACCACAACAACCCGTCTTAATTCACACTCACACCCTAAACCTCCTACACCTAAACTACCCAACTATATCCTAACGAATCCTGAAACAAAACACATCAATCTTTAACACTTAAAACTCTAAACTGTCTAGGCCTAACCAGCTTAAGCGACTAATTAATACAATATCACCAAACATACTGTACAAGCCTAACTCTTACAAATAAACCAGACCACAAACCTACTATCCTAACCTAACCTAACCCCTCACTTTCAGGGGAGAACGAATTTCCAGCACTTAATCACTCATCTTAACGTTCTGAGAAAATTAAACCTAACCGTAACTCTAACACCGACACACTTGAGGAGCACTAAAGCGTGCAATTAGCCAACGATTACATGGTAAATTGTTTGTAATACTTCTTTCCAAACACCGATATTCCACATGACGCCCACTTCAGCAAGAGCCTAAGCGCTATAAACCACCATTTACACCAAATCTAAATCACACAGTAACCTAACCCATATACCATATGAGAGTACTGTGCTCTTAGTCCTATTCACACCAGAAATATTTTTTTCTGATCTTGTTGCGAGATTCCTTCGACTTTTCTTAACATTGAAGTACACATTTCCTGTGCGAGTCTCCTCTATGTATCGAGCGCCTTAAGCTCCCCTCATTGTATATCAAAGACTCTCATCCACTAATTAATGAAGAGTGAGAAGCTTAAAGTAAAAAAAAAGTTCTCTAGAAAATCTATTCAAGGCTCTCAGCCACGAACTTTTTCCACAAGCTCCGCCTCTTGGTTACTATCGCCAGCCAAACACTTTTCAAACGGTCTCGTATACCAAAGAAAGGTAATCACAACTGCAGTGCTGAATGTACATAATTCGTGATGATGACTGTGTATATATCTGATTGCTGTGTAATATGTTCTTGGCACATTATATAGCAGAAAATATGTTAAAAACAATCTAATATGATATACTTATAATTAATTTAACCTCTGTGAAACACGGGATCTAAATTAAGTTAATCCAATCACTTTTAGATGTATTGACGCAAGCCATTTTCGTGCTTAATCTTTCATCATTAAATCTACAAACTCATTTACGTTGATTTTAGCAAGTGCATCTATAATTTACATAATATACGCAGGCATTAAAATTCGGTTTTGTTGTTCATCTCATTGGAAAGATAACACCGTGTAAACTTATTTAAATAATACATTATTTTTTTACCGACTAATATTATCAGTAATCATATAATCAAATTAGTCGTAGAAGATACATAATTTTTTTATTATATATTATTATTGTTATAATATAATATTAAATTAAATTAATAGAATAAAAAATTATATAATTTTAATTTATTTATTATGATATTTATATCCTTATTATAAATATTTATTACAGTCTAGGTTGTACTCAAATCAATAAAAACCCTGCCTAAAAATCTAAAATAGTTGCAAATTTAAATAAAAATGTGTAAAACTTCATGAATTTAAGGAATGTAAATATATATGTAGCCAGAATAAAACTTTTATATATCAACTGATCGCATAAGTAGAAATAAAATAATAACATATCGAGTCAAATTTTCAAGTTATTTAATCCCCCCAACCAATACCTTCCCAACCCACCATATAAAGTAGGGTTTGAAATTCGACAATTTCTGGGGGATCTGAAATCAAAAATCAATATTAAAAATATAATCTCTGTGTTCTCTAGGTAATGATAAGCACCTATCTATAATTATATATAGTTCTATATAGTATTTTAAAATGATATAGTATTAATAGAAAAAAATAAATAAATTTATAATAATTATGAAATATTGAAAAAGTCAAAAAATACATTTTATTGATCAATAAATAAAAACAAAAGAATAATGACCTAATATAGTCACTAGTAGAATAACACCTAATATATAATATATACACCAAAATTCAGCAGTCGTTCATAAGATACACGTCATATTTAAGAGCTGTTAGTTAATAGTAATATATAGGTATATAGCTTTAGGTATTATGTATTGGTATAGGTAGGTTAGGTTTATGAGTAGGTTTAAGGTTAGTGATTAATAGGATTAGGTTATGATTATATAAGTATAGGTTAGGTTAGGTTATGGATAATAGTTTGAGGTTTAGGTTAGTTAGGTATTATGAGTTATATAGGTTCTGAGGGGTAGCGTAGTACTATGGGGGTTATAGGGTTACAGGGTAGGTTAGCATCCTAGCCTTAGGTTAGTCTAGGTATTAGTTAGTTGGCCTATTGGTAAATAGGAAAGATTTAGGATTAGATTAATTGTTTAAAAATGTTATATAGATAAGAGATAGTATAATTATTGAGTAGAATAGAATTTAATGATGTAAAGAGTGTAGGAGATTAAAGGAGAATTCTTAGAGTTTATTTAAGGAAAGTAAGAATCAAAAGAGAAAAGCGAGAGCATATAACACTATAATTAAGATAATAAAATTTGACACCAATTACTTAATAATAAGATTGCGATATATAGATATAGAGGTCTTCCTGCGTCCTATACAAATAAATCCAAAGCGTGTGTCCTTACACATTAAAAAATGTATTACCAATACACAGTATATAACTATAAGAAAAAAAGATAACATAGTTAAAACGATAGCATAGTTATGAAGCTATATTAGTTTAGTCAATATTCTTAAATTTTCGAGTTCTAATTAGTTCAAAAATACTAATTAAATAATGTTAGTTATTTTGAAAACACTTGATTTAAATTAGCAATTTGTTCAAATAATTAATTTAAATAAATAAAGTAATTAGTTCCAAATACTGCCTCTAATTAGAATTATCTAGTATAAAATTCTAAACGAGCAAATAGACCTCCTAAAAAAATAGTAATAAGAATAAAATAAAAAATTATGTCGTCGTCTCTTGTGAGGAAAAAGTAGTTTACAAACTCTCAAAGTTAGAATATTCAAAGGTTTCATATATTTAGAAGTGGGCCGAAAATCGTTCGTTTTATGTCGCTAATTTACGAGTTTTAGTGAATTTAAATGATAACTGATAAAATATGCATATTTGAAATTTCTTGCATTTAATGACATAGAAACGGAATAGATTTCTATGTTCTAAACTATCTCGCTTTGACAGATACTGAGGATTATGTATAGGGTTTGAAAGTTCCGTTCCGTCTCCTACCTCTCGCGCATTCTAGATGAAAATTACATCGTAAAATCGAGATAAATTTGAGAGAAACAGAGATTATATTAAAAATAATTCCGTCGTGCGTCTTTCAATATAAGGATAATCCCTTAATGTCGTCAAATATTCTAAGCTTTGAGAGTTTGGTGTTCCTTCTCTCTCCTATGGAGATCTGACAAATTCAATTTTTTTGTTTATTCTTCATTCTACTATTTTTATAGATGTCTATTGCTGTGATTTCTTTATAAAACTCTGTTTAGAGGCACTTATTGGAATAATTTACCCTAAATAAAAAAAAAACTTAGTATGAAATTAATATTCATTAATTTTTTCTCATACTTTCTTTACCTACCTTCTTTGCTATACCATTCTCTCTCTCTTTACAAACCTTCTTTGCTCATACCGACTGCTTATCCTAAACCTTCTTTGCTCATACATAAGTCTTTACCCCACCTTCTTGCTCATTCACCTTCTTCCTTACTACCTCTTTGCTCAACCATGCTATTACCACAGCCTCTTTGCTTCATAACCTTCTTTCTACCACTCCTTCCTTGCTCATACCTCTCTTTACCATCTTCTTTGCTCATACCTTCCTTACTAGCTGCTTTTTGCTCATATCCTCTAATTCCGCGCCTCTTTGCGCCCATACCTCTTTTACCAACCCTATTCGCTCATACACTCTTTTCACTATCCTTCTTTGATATACCTTCTATACGCGCCTCTTTGCTCATACTCTCTTTACCCAGCCTCTTACCTTTGCCTCATAACCTCACCCTTTACTACCTCTTTGCTCATTCACCCTCTTCTTAGGTGTGCCCTTATTCGCTCATACCTCTTTACTACCTTCTTTGCTCATACCTCTTTACCACCTTTGATCATACCTCTTTACTACCTTCTTTGCTCATACTTCTTTATCACCTCTTTGCTCGTACCTCTTTGCAACCTTCTTTGCTCGTAATAATCTTTATCCACCAAGGTCCGCTTCTTTGATCAAGACCTCTTTAACTACCGTTCTTATTCAACCATTATCCTCTAATACCGGCCTTCTTCTTGCTCATACCTTCCTTTACCACCTTTCTTTGCTCCGTAAATCTTTTTTACCACCCTTCTTGTGATCATCCCTATCCTTTTGACTACTCCGTCTTCCTTATGCTCATTGACTCTATACCACTTTTCTTGCTCATACTCTTTTACCAACCCATTCTTTGCTCATACCACTTTACTACCTTCTTTGCTCATACCTCTTTACCACCTTTTATCATACCTCTTTACTACCTTCTTTGCTCATATTTCTTTATTACCTCTTTGCAACCTTCTTTGCTCATAAATCTTTACCACCTTCTTTGATCATACCTCTTTTCTACCTTCTTTGCTCATACCTTTATACCACCTTCTTTGCTCATACCTCTTTACCACCTTCTTTGCTCATACCACTTTACTAACTTCTTTGCTCATACCACTTTACTACCTTCTTTGCTCATACCTCTTTACCATCTTCTTTGCTCATACCTCTTTACTACCTTCTTTGCTCATACCTCTTTACCACCTTTGATCATACCTCTTTACTACCTTCTTTGCTCATACTTCTTTATCACCTATTTGCTCGTACCTCTTATCAACCTTCTTTGCTCATAAATCTTTACCACTTTCTTTTATCATACCTCTTTACTACCTTCTTTGCTCAAACCACTTTACTACCTTCTTTCCTTATACCTCTTTACAACCTTCTTTGCTCATACCTCTTTGCAACCTTCTTTGCTCATAAATCTTTACCACCGGGAGTTGGCTCCAGGGGTCAAAGCTGGAGCTGAGCACTGTAATTTTTTCAGCTCCGAGGAACTGAAACTTCAAATTAGGAAACTCTCCGGAGCCTGGAGCAATGGTTCCTTGGAGCTCAGGAGCTCTCCTGGGCTCAGACCCCGGACCACGCTCATTGGAGTCGATTAGAAGCTCCGAAGTTTCAAACAATTTCATGAATGAACGTTAGCTAGAATTTTCAAAATTAAATTATGATATTAGAGAAAATTAAAGTAATGTTTCATAAGTATAAATTTGTGAACAGCTCCATCAAAGAAAATGTTGATGAATGAACCTTTCTTGGACATCTTATATCTTCAAATTGGAAAACAGAAAAATGAAATTCCCCTCTCCCAACAAATAAAAAAAAATTATTAATAGCTACAGAAATAAGAGTAGACAAAATATCTGATATAAAATATTAGTATCCATGGTAATTCTCCACTTTACGTATAGGAAAAGTTTTTAAAGTGTCCATGTTTCCTGCAGTGATAGAGACAACGAAACTTGTACCCCATACTCGAGAACAATACAAAGAAATAAGGAGAGATTATTCCATTCTCTTTGCTTATCCCAACCACCTCAGTTAACTGTCCAATATCTTTGATTGCTCTTTATGATATGAGTAAAGACACCTTGAATCATCCGTAGTCTTTTCGACTCAATTACTTTCTCGTACTATATTCTATCAATGACTTTCATCAACAATGATATTAATTAGTAATTTTAAATTCAAGTTTTGAAAAATAGAAATTTAAATATTAATTACTTTTTTGTTATCTCATGTAATTATAAATTTCCATGATATCAAACATAAAAGAATATCAAAATTTTAACAAATTTTAATAATTTTCCTATATATTTTTTAAAAATATTTTTTTTAAAATAAACTATACAAGTATAAAAATATTTGTAAATATTTAATGTAAACTTGTTAAGCACATTACCTGAGATCTGTTAATATTACAGCAAGTATCGTAATGTTTGGTCAGCTTCTGAAAGCTACTATTACAACGTCTTAAGAGCCAGTTTTCGCATTTTGCATTTGTTCTTACGCTCGATAAAAAATGCTAATTCCAGTTTTTTAGCACGAATTTCGGTCATAATCGAACGTTTTGTTTCACAAATATTCTTGATCAGACTTTGTGATCTGGAGCATCGTGGTTTTGGAATAAACTAAATAAAAAAAAATATCGATATGTTTTTATTTACAGAATACACATTGATCAAATCTATGTGGATTGGAGTTTATCGATTTGGGAAGAAATTAGATTGTTAAAGCCTAATTGTCATGAATGAAACATTCACAAAATCAAACCACTCTACCTACCCGCCAGTCTTGTTGTTACATTTTCTTCATAAAGCCACGTGCTAAATTCGTAAGCACAATGCGGGAAAGACAACCTTACAGGTAATTTTGGGAAACTTACGTTTGGTGAGCATTTTCCTAAATGCTTGTGCTAAATTTGACAAAAGCGAGCGCAAACTTTAGGATTCTTACGTTCGTAAAGCAAAAATGCAAAAATCGACGAAAACGGCTTTAATTACGTTTATTGTTATATTATGGTTTTATGCTTTTTGAAAACAATTTACGATTTGTTATATTTAAAGAAATAAATTTGGTAATTATCATTAATAAAACTGCTGTATTTTGTACATTGTTACCATATTCTTGGCAGGACTCTGTTGACTATTCCAATCTGTTTGTATAAACAAACAGATTATTTAAAGAAAATACATTTGTAATCCTTAAAGGTTTCATTTTAAATAGTCATCCGTAGATAATAAATTTTTATTTTCAGTTATATTGTTAACTGATTCCACATTAAATTAATAATAATTAATAATAATAATAATAATAATAATAAAATAATAATGAATAATAATAATAATAATAATAATAATAATAATAATAATAATAATGTTTTGTTACTTGCAAATTTTAAAAAGAATTTCATAGTGTAATTAATAATAACCGAGTGTTAAAAAATAAATATATAAAAATTTTGTTTCTTATTGTTGTAACTAATATCTTTTATTTCTTTCGTATGAAATGAAATTAATATGAACGAAGTCACGTGGTAAAGGACTTTATATATACAGGGTGATTCAAAACCTCTGCGACAAACTCGGAGGGCTGATAGAGCAAACGATAAGGAACATTTATTGTTAAATAACATGTGATATGACGGCTTCGTTCAAAGTTGAGGAGACGATTGAAGGCTACACTAGTATGTTAATTTGAACGCGTGCGCATGTAGATACCGACCGATTTAGGTTACTCAATTTTAATGTGTTTGTGCGTGCGTACATGTGTGTACGCTTAACGTCCTTCGGAAACACGTGGCAATACCTTTACCTTGCCCAATTCATCGTTGATTCAGTACAGTGTAGGCATCGATTACGAATGGATCACTACACTCTTCCCGAGTTAACCGACATGACAATGTGTTACGGTGCGGCGAACGGAAATTGGACGAAGAACGCACCTCGATGACGGGAACGGTTTCCACAGAGAAATCACCCCCACCACACATGTTTGCTCGCCTTCATCAGCGCCTTCGAGATAATGGGACCCTTTGTCCCCGGTGCAGTGGAAGACCGCCTAATACGAGGACTCCTGCGTTGAAGCAAGAGGTGCTTGAGAGAGTCGCCAACGACCAGTCGACTAGCACACGCGCCATTGCCCAGCCATGGGTCCAAATCAGTCGTCTTTTGGTTCGGGCTTGCAAGAGCAAAGCCTCCATGCATACCACCTACAGAAAAGTACAAGGACTTGGGCCAACCGACTTCGCACCCCGTGTGCGATTTGCCCGGTTGTTTCCTGGCCCAACGGAGCAATCGATAATCCTGAAGTAGTAGGGCTAACTTTCCGTTAAAAAATGACCTTGACCTATTTTTGACCTTTTCTGAGCCGCCACGTTGTCCTGGAGGTAGATTTTACCTACCATTGACCTTTTTTGACCTATTTCTGACCGCCACGTTGTTTCCTGAGGGTGATTTTACCTGAACCCTGTGACCTTTTTTGCCTTTCAACCTTTTTTTGGGTCCTTGACCATTATTTTGGCCACCACCAATTTTCTGGACCCCTAATATCTTCTGGGCACCCCCTAATTTTTGCACCCTTTCGAAGAAAGCGGTGCGCCCAAACGGTTGCGTTACGCAAACCGTTTAGCGTATTGCCCCCCCCTATATTTTACCCCCTCCTAACTTTTTTCGACGTGGCAATTTTTGCCCACCGGTATATCATAGTTTTTATGTTCGTCTCTTAGGGGCTTTAAGCCCTTTTGTGAGTCTTACACCCTGATCCTGGCCCTTGCAGCGTGCGACCCGTCCCGCATGTGCACCTTGGTTCAAATCCTGGGCCCCCGCAGGGTCGTCCCGCCGCGTGCGCCCGCAGGCGCATTTCCGACGCCGCGTTTTTCCCGGCCGCGCCGCACCCCAGCCCGCCAGCCCCGTAGCGTCTACCACCACCGCCCGCCCCAGCCGCACCCCAGGGCCCGCCCAGCCCGTAGCGCTCTCGACAAGGGCCTTGGCGGGCCCGCCCGCCGCGCCCCAGCCGCCGCCCGTCGCCGCGCACCGGCCCGGCGTTCAAGCTCGAAGGCGCTTTTTTTCGAAATCAACGTCACAAACCACAAAACACAACCGCTGTACAAAGACCCAACACACAAACGACCTTGAATTCCCACCGGTCTCTGTTAGGACCCGAGCTGGGTTTCGAAAGTCGATCCCCGCTTGCACCGAATATGAACACAAAGTTCATCCCTGTACAATGACGCTTTAACGAACGTCGGAAGTAATAATCTAGCATAGAGCGATTAATGTCTATCGAAGCTATTCCCTGGGTCTGTCCAAGCTCCTTCTCACCACGCTCCGTGAATACCAGTGAGATTAATCTCCCCATCCTCCCTAGATATTTGGTGGTTGAGCGCTGATATACCTTCCTCTGGTCATTGTATAATGTTGTCGGCGCATTCTATCCTTTTCTATGTGTTACAATATAATCGTCGATAGTCACTCGCCTTAATACGAGGCCGCGTATATGAGTACAGCCTAACCGTTCTAGTATCTTCTCTCTAAATTGGCTTTTATTTTTGGATTGCTATGTACTGTTATACACTAACTCATTCTATGACTGTTCTACAGCCATTGTTACGCTTTTAATTAATAGCCTTTCACATTAGATAAACTTGATATAAATTAATAAGTTTAGTATTATTAGCGGCAACCAAAATATGTAAGGAATAGATAAATAAATAATGTGTCATGACCCAAATAATAATAATAAATTGAGAAATGCAGAAAATGAAATATAAAATAAAATAAATGAGATGTAATGAGCAGACGTTACAGGAAGTGAGAGATAATAATGTTAAGTTCGGAGTCAATGAGATGAGGTAATACTACTTACATGATTGTCTGTTTACCAAAAATATACACCTTTTGATATATAAACCAGTTCTCTATAGCCATGATTCTCTATAGTTACGATGTATTTTCTAATGCCAATAATAACAGGGTTCAGTTGCTGAGTTCCGTTTCCATTACACTTTGAAATTTGCTCTAATTTTTCTCACGTGAAATTAGTTGTTTCCATCATACCCCTGGGCTCACAGTGCGGGCTGGACTACCTAAAAGAACAAGATTCCTTTATTTGAGGATATGACGAACCTTTTAATACCATTATTAGTCTGTGGATCATCGTTCCTATTCTTTATTGGCTCGGCATTTCATATCAGACACCCACACTTCTCGGAATGTTTTTCATTATTTAACGTATGGCTGTGCGGAGTCGTCTCAGATTATGGATATCTTTGTTGAATGTAGATTCCAACCTCTTCTTTCACTCAGTCAGTTGCGTTAACAGCAAGGCTCTTACGTCCTGTTATCCGTAAATCATGTTGAGAAGTGGTTATCGTCGTGTAAGACCATCCAATCACGATTCTTAGTCTTCTCAACATCCTTAATCATCTTATCAAAATTAATCTTTGCCTTACCTTGAAAGTTAACTTATCTGCTCTGTGTCCTGTGTGCATAACTGTTAATCTTTTTGCTTAAGAATGTTAAGCCGAAAACCTCCGTCATCTTCGTTTATTCGTAATGGACGTTAGGATTAGACCTCGTGCATCGACCAAAACTTATCAGCTATATTTCTCCAGAGTCCAGCTCGTCAGTCAGCGTTTCCTATAGATTTGTCCAGTATCCGATGGAATCATATTCGCCTTCACGAGCTGTCGAAACCACCAGGCTTGTCAGGTTATCACTATGGGTAAGTTGTTTTACCTTGCTGGACCTAGAGGATCGAGGATCTTTATATAGTGTCGGACCCTCGCATAAGCATGTGTGGTGAAGGAAGCGACAGCAACATTTGTAGCCTTTGCTGTTTTATTAGTGAAGCAGTATGTGTAACTTCAACTATATGTTTATCCCCCGCTACAGTGATATTTCTAACCTTAAGATCAGCTCTCTTCATTAATTCCCAGACCTGCGCATAGCTAGTGCAGACGATGTCTTCATTCTTGGGAATACGTTGAGCTAGTTTTCCCCATAATGAATTAAGAAGTAATTTAGCTATATATCGCATTCCAGGGTTGCTTTCAATATTGTTTGGGTCAAGTGTTACGCCCTCAATGTCCTTGAAATCTCGCAGGTATTGAAGGAATTCTTCGCACGTTTTATCGGTTACACCATCTGGCAAACCTGAAGCCTCAGTCTTCCACTTCAAGAATGTTTCAATGTATTTGCCGAATATGTCATTTGAAGGTGTAAATTTCCATATTTCATGTATCTTTTTAATCTCATAACCTTTCTCTACAGCTAATTCTAGCTCTGGACTACAGTATACTCCTTTTAACATACGTTGATTGTCCGTATGTCTGCATTTTCCTTCATAGGCGGATGCGCTGCATGTTCTACAAAGAGAAAATATTAGCCGATTGTCATGTCGCGCAGGGAGAACAGGAGTGTACAGATTCTTAGGAGGTAATACCGAGACATACGAGAGTCCGAAATAAGTGGAATTCATTTCTTGGACGAACTTTTCTATGGTAGGAAGATCCCTACCTACGAGTTTCGTAGGGGCACCTGCTGGAAAGGGCTTTGTTTTCTGGACAAAAGGATACAGGGAGGTGTGAAATCTAGATACTTCAATTGAACGCCTTCTGTCGGTGGATAGTAATAGACGAAGGGTTCTGTACGCCCACCGTACAATGCCTCACCGACCTCTAGTTTCGCATTTGCGAGTTCATTACCAATCGACTGCACGTATCTTCCTAACTTCTCAGTTCTTGTTTCGTCGTTGTTATTTACAACAGTGACCTCACACTCTTTTTTCATTTTCGTCCATTCGCATTCCCCATATCTAATACCTCCTACTTGTCGACCTTATAATCCGCTCCTGTCTTCATGGTTTGTCACTGTATTCTGTCAAGACTTGATTGCCATAGAGTTTTTCTAAACCTTTCTTACCATGCCTTGATGTCCGTGAAATACACAGCCATGGAAGAGAAAGACAATCTTCTTCATGGCTGTACCAGTTGGAGGAGGGGGACGTCTCTTATTCAATTCTATCGTTTGTTCATTAACGTTGAGTTGACGCGCAGATAAGAACTCATTAAGGTCAAAGGGTACGTGGTCTTCAGCTGGAATTTCAGCGTACCCATCAGGCTTAGATACCTGTTTTTGATTTTAAATTTACGTTCGCCGCCATTCCTTGCATGTTCGATCCGATGACCCTTATACATCTCCATGAACGTGAGCCACTTCACACCATCATACGAGTAGTTTGAATCATCAGTACGACCTATATGAGCCAATGTATTTTTAGGCATGAAGTGCATTTTATATACCATGAATGATAATGCAGCAATGGTAGAACAATCAAGTAAGCAGTCGACTTTATGATCCTTAAGGAAGATTCCCCTGAATTTCTCGAAGGATTGACGTAGAATATTAACGTCTTGAACGCAGTAGGTTGTACATTCCTTCATGATGTCGTAATCCTTATTGTTAAATGTTTGATACCAGCGCTCAAAATCGGTCTTTTCACTGTCGGACATGCGATGTGTCTCAAAGGTCTCCTTATCCGGAATTTTTCCCTTATAATTTATATTCTCAAGGGTAAGAAAACGGTAAGGAAAGAACCCTTTAGAAAGCTCACCTGTAATGCCCATGCACTTAGGGAGTTTTTTCAGTGCACAGGGCAATCACTAACACTACTCATTTAGTGTGATCCTTAAAACTGGATATATGAGGTAGCTGTCATAGTTATAATTATTGCGTTTCCACGCTTCACCAGGGTTGGGAAGATAATGAATGGCACGGATTAGGCCCTGGCAAGCAGGTTGTTGCAAGCAGCTATCTGATTCTATACCGTAAAAAACAAACTGATTGTCGAACTTACCGCCATAATGGCTCGGCAACTAGAACTGTGTTGCACTCTTGTGTTTTTCGGCAAATCTGAATATATAATTGAGAAATAGATCGACTGGACACTTCTCATACTCTTCTGTTGCTTCAGGATTCAATTTGAATATTTCAGTCCGAGCCGTTCCGCAAGTCTCACATGGCGATGAAATGAATTGTCTATTTCCTCCTCCCCGCATTTACTGCATACTAACATACTCACTAGAATATAGGGAAGCATATCTGTTTTTGTGCGTCCTCCCTCTTCACGAGTATTATGATTATAGGTCTCGATATCATAATAAAATGTAAAGGTGGGCTTACGTTTGGCGAAAGCATTATCTGTAGGCACCTTGATTTTCTTCATGAAACATTTATGGTTATCGCCTTCTATACCATACTTCTCGTCGCATACTCCACATTTAATATGCATACAGTCATGTCGGTGTACGCCTCGTTTATCAGCTACTATCTCACTGTCACATAATGTACACACATTCAGAGGTACATTGCAGTCCGACGGTCTTTATGCAATTCGAAGACGAAGCTTCACTTATAGAAATCCCGATTGGCATTTATCACAATGTAATAAGCGTAGAGTGGTCACCCGGTTAAAGCCTACTACATTCTATAAGTTAAGCATTGCCCGATCTGTATTTCAGGTAACACCGTTTTGAAAAATGGTTAATTAAAGGTGGTGTAAGGATAGCACTAGTGACAAAAACTCCGGTCCGTTGAATCGAGCGCTTCCTAGCCACACTACCTAAAGCTATACTTGATGATATCTCCAGAACAAGCCGTAAAATAATGGTTTCTCGGAGTCCATATCCTAACTTACACAAAAGAGGCATCGGTCCCGTATTCACTGTTCAATGGTTGTTTAACCATCAACCTTGATTTATCGGTTCACACATCTTCTTTCGGTTAAAACAAATATTCGGCAACCCTCATTTTATTTCTTTCTTTCATCTATTACTGCCAAAATCCATCTAGCCTTTAAGTGTTCTTCATAAGTCATGTCCCACACGAGTTGGCAAATCTCGGCCACCTTAATTCATGTAGATTTCTCGAGGTTGTTAAATACCTATTTTAGTGTCATCTTTCGATCGGGTTTTTTATTCGGAGTACGATGAGTGTGGCAGCTATATAGCATGGCAGCTATTAGCCTGAAAACACATCCTCCACTGTTCTTACACTCCTATTCTCGTTATTTATACCTAGCTTGTACTTTATTGACGTATGGATGTTTAAAGTTCACAGAAGAAGGAGGGTCAATTGGACCATTTCCCTCTGGATTATGACATATCTGGACATCATACAAACAAAAATCGTCCACAGGGCTTGGTCACCAGACTGAAAGAGTTCTAGAAAACGTCCGACAGATACTGCGCGAGATTTGGTCGAGATATCTCTTCATGAGGAATACGGATGTGGAATTGCCCTCCATTCCTATCCGTAAAAAGGAAACCTGCCCTGAGGGTATATTCCCGATATGTCACTACGCTTCTTACCTGTTCTATCACGTTGTGAATGACAGCTACTAACACGTCGTTGATGTCTCGAGTACCGTTAAAGATCCGTCTGGTATCGATACGTACTCTGTAGCGGTGCTGGTCGATAATCCCTGAATTACGCGTAGATCCTTCACGTGTTACCTTCAACAACTCTGTAGAGAAAGGTGCAGGTGATTCATCAACCTCCTCCTCCTCATCGTCATGAAATACCTCTCAACACGTGAAGGACCCGCTACAGCTCCGTCATTCTACAATTCGCCCAGGATCGCCCTTTCTGTTTCTGTTTGTTCTTGAAAAAGAATGAAAATTCGATTAAACAAATGTGTAAACATGCTATGTAACGTACCCAATATTTCTTCAGTAATATTTGTTCCAATAATATATAGAAAATTAGATTGTAAACTTACCGACGATGTTCCCGACGTTGGGATATTCGCTTTCCAGATAAGGGGAGGGGCATCTTCACGTGTTGTCTACTGGAGATTCAGTGGATTCGCCAGTATTTAAGGCTTGCTGATTACGGGCAGGCACTCGCAGATGATTTCCGTGAAAGGTTGAAAAAGAACGTGTTTTAAGCTTAATTGAGACGTTATAGGGTAATATCAACTATTCCACGAATTTGGAAACATGCTACCTTTCCTGTTTTTTCGGACCCACAGCGGTCGAGAGGGATTAGAATGACTTTGAGGAATCACGGCCTGTTACGATCTGAATTGGATTTGCCAGCTACTGCACCACGACCTGTTGAACCGTTACGGTTTTGGGCATCAGCGATACGGCGTAGTCTGCGCCGTTCATATTTGGAGATTAACCTCTTCTTATTAGGACTGATGTTTCCTAACGTGTAATCTACTGACGGGAGAAAACTGTATGTAAATATAAAAAACTAAATTGTAGATTGTTATAGACACAGCTATAGTGGACTATAATTGATTATGAGCACTCTGTATTATGAAAACTTTGTTGGCCATACCAAGACCAAAACACACACCACACATAACACGTGCAGAAAATCCCCAGCTTCCGACATGATTCACACGCATCATTACCCCCAAACCCTGCTTTGTGTTGCCACCACGTCGTTCTCCAGATTAATAGCGCAGTGCCTCTTGGTATAGAGTTAGCAGACCGCTCGCTAACAGCTATATTTCTGCTGATGACCGAACAATATAGAGTCCCGCTGTGCTACGATTATGGGCGAATAACGGGTTCTCACAATTCTCCTTCTCCAGTGCTAAACTCTCGCTCTCCTCTCTCCTCCGGTTCTCTACCGCACTCGTCAGTAAATATAATAGATAATATTTCGCAATCGGATATTAGTTTTACTCTCTCATATATTGTGTTATCATACATATATAAGTGCGACCGCGTGTCACTTAATGATATTATAAATACATAGTCCTCTCGTCAACCACCAAATTCTTGTGTTCGTAATTCAGATAGAAGACAATATAATGTGTGCGAATTAGATAATTGTACGTGTGCGCTTTGTATACTTGCAGCCGTCAATAAATGTTTATATATCATATTTCTTAATAGTGTTTATTACATATTTTATAATATAATTTTAATGTTTTTATCTCTAACTACTATATTATATTATTAACGTATAAATTTTATTAATATTTATCCCATTGTCTTTCTAGTTTATGTAATTTGCGGTGTGTTTGGTCGAACGTGATATGTCGGTATTATTAGGGGTTATGATAATCTATTTAATGATTTTTATTTGTACTTTATCTTATATTATATATATATTTCAATTACTTTATAGATACACATTTTACCATTCCTTGATTTTCCTTTTCTTGGTGCTGGTGTTCGGTTTTGTTTAGAATATACATCTCCTTCCCATCCAATGCTTGATATCTGAGTCACCTCGCCTTCTTCAGCGACATCGCGTTTGATGCTTTCGAATATACTTGAGCTCGTTCAGCATTAGATTAACGTTCGAAGCTTTATTACGACGTTATTCGTGAGCTTTAGGTATATCAGTCTTTTCTCTTAACAGGACAATTGTGTGCATATCCGCTCATCCTTCTGACTTTTTATTGACCATCATTTGCGACCCTGGTTTGGTACATCTATGTAATGAAATAGCATGTATAGTATATATTTTATTATTATAAAGAATATCTATTGTAATAACGTAAAACTTAGAATTAATTAATTATACGTCTTAGAACTTAACTCTATGTTGAAAATCTCTATTAAATTCAGTCAGCTTGTCAGGATTAAGAATTGATCGTTCTACTCTCTCTCCAGTTTCAAGTATGAGCTCGCACCACATTCCTCATCATTATCCGTCGATATATCAAGAGCATCGCCATCAGTGTTCACTGGTACAGGAAGGGGTATTTCGTTTCGTTCTGGTGCCTACGACCACCTTACCGCTGTCAATTATTTATAGTGTGTAACTATACTACTTATTTATTCTATAATATATATATATATATATAACTTAGTACTTAAGTAGTTATAAATTATATTATTCTAGTATTAATTAATTTTTCCTTAAGTTATTATATATATGAATATAACCTAATTAGCTACCTCATCATACTTACTTAATTCTACTATTATAATCACATAACTACTAAAACATATTTGCTCGTCCCATTTACCCTTTTGCAGGCGAGAGAGTTGTCTATTTCTGTCTCGTATCAGCAATCAGCTTCGACTGCCTTTTCTATTAGGCCCAGCAACAGCGTTCTAAATCTAATTTCCTACTCTCCTTATATAACTTGTCCATTCGCCGAGCGTCCACCTTGTGCAGTACATGATTCCTCTCAGCCCACCAAATCGCCTCACTTCTCCACTCTCAAACCTGAAAGATCAGAACAGTCATGCTTGCACATCCTCGTTTTGGATTAAGTGCCAGACTAGCTTTCGTGCCTTTATGTACTTGCTTACTACAAATTCTTTTCCACAGAGTGTCAAAAGAGCACCAATGAAAAGCATGAAAATTGTGCTATGAAGCTAATATGTTCAGTATATATACATATATGCTTTAATTAATATAAATTCATTTATTTCATTAAAGGATTTCGAACACACCATCATACGTATAATTACTATCTCTTTTCTCTTGTTTAACTATGTCATTAATCTCTTTACTATACTATCGCATTATACATTATTCTTATATTTTACTTACTTATTTTTCTCTTAATTCTTATTTATATTTACTAACTTATTATAATTACATTGGATTCGTGACTTTTTTTATTCTCAACATGCCATATTACCGATCCTGCAGATCCCTTGTCATAACACCATCTGATTAAATTACCTTGACGTCCTCTATGGATCTCTTTGTATATAACGTCTATCACTTTTCTTATGCCCTATGAGGTGACTCGCTGTTTATCTCTGTATAGAATATACCCTTTTAATTCACGTGATAACCCCTGTTAAATTACTGATGGAAACGCTCGGTTATGAGGGTAGGTTGTTTGATATCTAGTTACTCTTTAATATGGTCTATACTTACTGAACTTCAAGAATGAGCAAAGCTGGGCAATGTACTTAACATCTCGAAATCAGTCTATTTTGTTGCTATTATGAGTTTTTTTTAATGATTATTAACATACAGGAGAGATAATTTATTTATATACGCTATAGTTTTCTTTTTTAAATGAAAATGGAAATTACGTTCGAGGAATCTACAATACACTGGAATACCGCGTAGCTCATATACACAAAAGTATTATCTTTCATTGACAGTTTACGAGCGCGAGCGATCATCTTTAGAATTTCTCACTGCAACAATATACTAATAAATAATAACAACAATTTCGTCAACTTCAGAGCTAAAGATAGTATGCGAGACAACGTTCTGACTCGACTCATAACACCCTAACCAGCCACATTCAACTGTGAAGATCCTTACTCATAATAGTGACTACGTACTGAAACTATTTAGTAATCTCTGTTAAAAAAAGTCAGCTAAATCTCGGTACCATAGAGGCCACTATCGCTGTGCTTATATGAGTATATCATCTGATTTGTCTAATATCGGAACGATAAGGCTCTTTTCATGGTATAGCTTTGTAATGAATTATGAGATTCTTCTTGGATCATTGACATATAGATATAACTCGGTGTATTCTGCATATATTATATTCGATTGAATGCTAGGGAACAAACTAGTAATCATAACAGTTTGCAATCAAGTGTGGTATACTACAAGCCAATTACCCGGAGTAGTTGCCCATCTAGGTGAAGTGTTTAGGAATATTCTAACCCTTCGACTTTACTCTTATTTGTTATATCTCTGGTAATCGTCATTACTGGCGTACAGCGGTATGCTTTGAAGAACCCCTATACTTCGACATGTCACAAGTAATACGCCATAATGTTCCGGTCCCTCTACCCGCAGCATCCTAGAACGAACACGCGGTTTTAACCGATCTAGCTTCATATCGAGAGCTCCTGGCTACCTTCCAATATCAAAACCAAGCTGCCTGCACACACAGATCAGAAACTGTAAGCTCCACATGCAAACTTTTAGCATATATCATATCCTAACGATCCACTCGTTACAGCGTCTTAAATATGAGGTAGAGGACAAGACGAGGAAAGAGTCGGCAGCTTCAGTTCATAAAACGCAATCTAGAACCTCATAAGACAACACCACACACTCAGTCAACGTAGTTCTAAACGCTGTAGTGCTCAACACACTCCCAGCCCTATTACACTACTCGACACGCACAACCCGACATCCACAATAAATCACCTACAACGTAGCACAGTTTGAGCTTTCGTAGCAGACTTCGTACCGAAAGCCCACCAAGAGAGCACAACACAACGCCTGACTCCATCAGCAATACTACTGGTCCTTATATCATGAGCAGTTTTTCGATTAATCCCCTAACGCTGTAGAGACGCTCACTGACCACTCACGAGCAATCCTTTACACCTCACAAACACATCTCGATAACCGCGTATCTCCTTTCTACACACATCATAGCAATATGTCTGGAATAAAGAGCTATCGCAGCTTTTTAAGTAACTTGCCCATCCACGTAGTAGAGGCTGTATCGCTCATGTGCACTACTCTACCCTACAACTTTACACACGAGACCAGACCAGTAGAGCCGTTACAGCAATTGGATGACGCGTGAGACTAATATCAAATATGAACAAACAACCCCATAACCAGGATGCTAAAAACTATCTCCACACAAACATACTGGTCTGTCCTCCACTCAGAGTCTAAATCAATCCTAGAGTATTTGCCGCGTTGAGCGAAAAGATACAGTGAATTTTATTGCAATTTCAAGATGTAACTGTGTAGCTTGCGCAAGTTTACACTTTTGCGTCACATAAATAACGGGCCCTCCAACAATTTGCAACTAAGTTGGGGCTGATCTGTGTGGGATGTTACTGGCGTCGCACCGCCTTTTCAGCGTCGCTTTACTTTCATGCAAGACTGTGGTGTCAGCCCTAGTCAATTTCAAGCTTTAAGTTCTCTCACAGCCTATGGGATAGTTTAGACAGCTCTTCACATGGAGTCTAAGTAGATCCCCCATTAAGTCGCGCCTAAAATTCGTAGGGAGTTCACTTTGGAAAGATTTCGAGCTGCCCTGTCACAGTATGTCTGTATTGTGTATCACTTACATTCTTTAATAGCTGTAGAACCCACAGGACTGTATCGGGGTAGTGTGAATCTGTTTCGCATCCTTCTATCTAAAGTTTAAAGAGATTGTATAATGACACAATTTGTAAGGCTATAAGCTGTAGCCTGAGTTTTACTTGAACATGTTGATGTTCCATTATGACGTAAAATAGTTTCCAGCTTGCTGAAAGCTGGTATACAAGAAAGATATACTCTTCAGTGTAACGACATGATCATCGGATGTACGGATTAGGTCGTGTCTTTTCCTGGTGCTTTCTGAGTTAGAAACTGCTTATTGTTCACTTTGGTCAAGTCAATTAATATGTGAAGTGCACAGGGCATTCGATGTATAGGAGGATGTTTAGGGCGTCCCCCGATCCCAGTTCACTATAAACTCTAAAGAGTGCATCATGCGTCATTGGGCAGTAATCGAGACGTGAGTGCGTTTGCTATAGTATATAGCGTAGATTGTATTAACGTCAGACTTTTCACTGTTGTAGTTGGCGAATTCATTTAGAAAAAGATTTTATTTCTGACTTTACAAAGCAGCCATCAGACGGGCGACTGTTGTTTAAGGAATAGGCACTCCGTGTTTCGGGTTTCAAGAAAGCTTGTTTTCTAATATGATGAATTTGTTTTAGAAGGTTATCCAACGATCACACCCTATCTGATTATTAGTACTTTCTTACCTTGATGATTAAGGTTATTAATCATCCCTGGGCATGATTGCCACATTTGCCTTTGTAACCTTTGTAGGTCGAGTAGTAGCGAAGTGTTATCATACCTTGCGTGTACAAGAACCTTGCTATTTTATGTGTTCCAATCATAGGTTAGAGCTAGCCGTCATCTCTATACAGGACCATCTGTGCCACATCGACAAGGCGGCGAAAACTTCCTTCCAGCACCTACGAGATTCACACTTGTTTACACTAAAGAAAGACCCCGGAAGTAAGTGAATTTTCACACGCCTGTACTAGCCTTCCGTAACCACAACTTATAGTACACCAACAAGGGCGTATTAAATGAACTACAGAAAACAATAACTTAAACAATGTAATGTCTATAACAGCCGAACATTCATTTCGCACAAGTCGCCGTCAATCCATCCGGTCCAGTTTATTGCGGAACAAAGTATTAATCTCCCAGAGTGTAACGAGGAAACCTAAACAACTCACTATCGAGTTTTCAAAGAAACATAACATAATCAGAATGGAGATCCGAGTATGGAGAGCGTATAACTCGTGTACATTTAAACGCACCCGTTACGGATTCTTTATTACAGGAATACAACAGTTGAAGTATATGACCAAGATTCGCAAGAGGGTATTATTACAGAGTGCAAGGGCTGACATGTTGAGTAATCACGTAAATACGGCACATTATATGTTGTATGAGGAATACTACACATTTAAGAAAATGCTTGCGGGTAACTCTGAAGATATTATTGAATACTTCTTGAGATCCATAGACATGTATAAATTTATTTCAATGTTTAAAAACAATGGTGTGATTCTATTTACACTGATGGGCCAGAAAATAAACATGCCTATGATTTCATATTACGTGCATTTCTTATTCGACCATAATATATTATAGGAGGTGACGCTGCGCATGCACACTGTACTAAAGCCCAATACCCTATGGAAAACGACCCTGATACGAGTGCATATTTGTAACCAGCCTTCGACAAGAGTTAACGTTTAAATAGACGTAGAACGAACCTTCTACGCTGTGCAAAATGTAAAATATATTTAAAAGGAAAATTATCTATGTATACTACATCCTTACTGAACTAATAGCTAATCCAAAAGCATCCTGAGAGGACTGTGTGTGTAAATCAATGTTCGTACACCTGCAACATGTACTTCATAGGCCGCGAATCCAACTGCGCAGTCGAGAAAATAGTCTATGCGTTGCAATACTTAAGCCTGTTTGAAGTGAATTAGACGATATTTTTGAAGATCACATCCTGTGTGAAAAAAAAACTTGTAAAAAAACAATAATGTGTATATAACGTAATTACAAGAACAGTATAATAAACGAAAATATAAAAAACACTTATTCATATTCAATGAAAGGATATCATACTAGACGTAAAATCGATATCAGTAAAAATTTATTACAAGAAGATCATAAATGTGGCTTATAGCTATGGACCGATGTGCTCATGTCATAGTTTAATAATAGTGACTGTGATGTCTGAGCACGAATACACCATGTTAGCGAGTATCTAATTTCATAAACACCAATCATAAAATCTTCATGTCTTAATTTATTACACATGTGAATATCGAGCTTGTTTATCTTATTCTAAGGAGGTAACATG
>JABUQX010043305.1:0-2500 GCA_015478945.1 Trachelipus rathkii
AAGAGATATATAATATATTATATTATAGTATTATATAAATTATATAATATTATAATATATATATATAATATATATATATATATATATATAATAATAATATATAAAAAGTATCAGATTATAGTATACATATATATAATATAATTATATATATATAACTATATATATAATAGTATATATTTATATTTTTATCCAGTTTGATATTATATAATATATATATTACAGTAATATATATTGATTGTGTGTATATAAAACGTTATGTATATAGTATGATATAGTGAATATATATAGGCGGGGTGTGTATATATATATATATAGTTAGTATAATTATATAGTAGTACAGATAGATATATAATATACGGTTATAGCGTGTGATAGATATATAATATACTAGAATAATATGTGGTATAGATATTAATTAGTATGATAAGATGCTTGTATATAGATATGTTGTATAGTATTATAATATATATGTATATATATATATATAATTTATATTATATGATATATATATATTATATAGTTAGTATATAGTATATAATATATATAGATTTATATATATTTATACTAGGATAATAGTATATATATATATTAAATTTGAATAAAAGAAAATTAATTTTAGATTCAATGTTGCATATTGTTTATATATAAGGTATATATATATTATATATTATATATATAATATAGTATATATAATAATGTATATATAATTATATATATATATATATATATATATATATATAGTATATATATATATTATATATATATAAAAATATAATATATAATATATATATAATATATATATATATATTATATATAATATATAATGATGGGTGATATATATAGTTAGTAGATCGTGTGAGAGGTATAGTATATATTATATATATGATATTACTAGTTGTATATATAATATAATATTTATACTATATATAAAATTATATATATATATATATATATATATATAGTATATATATATAATATAGTAGCATAGTATATGATATGTTGTAGTGACTACTATAGTATATAGGGTTGTAGCATAGTAAATATGTTAATAATATATATTTATATATGATATATATATAAAAGTATATATAATATATAGTATATAACTCGGTAGGTGACTATATAGTATATATGTAATAGTATAGGATATAGGAGTAGTAGGTATAGTAATTGTGATATGTACTAGGTCTATTATATATATAATATGTGATATACTATGGTGGTAGTATATACTGTGATATAGTATGATTATATATATAGTATATAGTATAGTCGATATAATATATATATATATATCCGTAGTGTGGTGGATAGTATGGAGCTAGTATATATAATATATCAGTGAGTATACGTTATATATTGTATGTTATGTGAATTGGAAATGGGTCCCGCGTTTTTTCTAGTGCATAAATTTTAGGTAAATAGTATTTACAATTTGTTTAAATTTTTCATTGATTAGGGTAAAATTAAATTAGGTTAGAAAAAAGAATGAAAAAGTCAATTTATTTTAGTTAATGACTGAGAGGTCCACTTAATTTCAAATTTTAATGTCCTCTTTAAAAAAAAATATGTTGTGTAATATATATAGTAGTATTATATAGGTCTATATGTCATATATAATAATATTATATATATATAAGTATTATATATATTATAGTATATTATATAGGTATAATAATACTATATATTAGTATCCTTAGAGAATGAAGAGAGAGAAGAGAGAGAATGAGAGAGAAGAGAGAGAAGGAGAGAAGAGAAGATGAGAGAGAGAGATGAGAGAGAGAGAGAGAGTAGAGATGAAGAGAGAGAGAGAGGAGAGAGTAGAAGGAGGAGAGAGATGAGAGAGAGAGAGAGAGCTCAAGGTAAAGAGGAGGCGATAAAAACAAATATTTGTAACAGTCAATATTGATTTAAAACTGTTTAATATATTTATTTTAAGGCATAATTCTCAGAAAAGAGGCCAGAATCAATGTTGATCGCTTCGAAAAAGTATGTACATTGTAGCAGATAATAACGCGTAAATACAGTAGTTGGAGATTCAGCGTATAAGCTTATGAATCTCTGTTGGGATGTCGTGAAAACGAAAAGAGAAAAAAATAAAATCGAAAAGGACGAACACATTACATGAAGAACGACGAGTTGACAGTAGTTTGGAATGTCAGCGTATAAAGCTTATATATAGATGGTGTGTAGACGTACGTTTTCGTCCCCCCTCTTCCGATCGCGATCGAGCTCGAGCCCTGCCTAAAAATTGAAGTTCAGGAAATAGGTATTTTTCCCCATTAAGGGGGCTCGAGCCGAGGCGGGAGCAGAGGGGGGTACGAAGTCGCCCCCCGTCGCCACGCTAAGGACCGAGAGATCCGCCGACTGCCTGGTAGTCGGCGATGCGGTCTAGCCTTGGTATGTCTTGTAGTTTATAAAATCAATCAAAATCTGTAGCATAGTGAAGAAGCTGATAAGAAGACTTTTAAATAAGTAATTTATCGTTAGACCTTACTGA
>JABUQX010043305.1:7500-27453 GCA_015478945.1 Trachelipus rathkii
AAGTATGCGGAATCGGTGCTAAAGTAGGAAGCTAAAATGTTCAGTAGTGAATAGTGGATTGAAGATGGAATGCAAGTGGTTAAAAGTAAAAAGGAAGCGTGTTTGAATGTATAAAAGCAAGTGATGAAGTTTCAAAAGAAGAGATGCTTGGAATTTATATAAGGAAGAAAAAAGAAATACTAAAAGGTTCATACGTAGGAGAAAAAAGAGGTAAATTAAGCAGTTTGGAAGGAAGATGAATGGGGACTTACAAAGGATAGGTAAGCCTTCTGGTGGAAAGCCATCGGAAGGTTAAGAATAAGAATAAGGGGAATCTGCTAAGAATAATGAATAGGGATGCTAGGAATAATTAATAGGGATGTTTTTGTAGCTGATGAAATGGATGTGAGGGGAGTGGTGGAAAGAACACTTCGAAATCTGCATAATATTTGGCATTAATGAAGAGGTGTGAAATAGGTGAGATGTTTGTGGGTTTGATGCGTGCAAGAAAGGAATTAGGAGTTTGGGGGATGAGGTTATTAGCAAGGAGGAGTAATAGGTAGAGTGAGAAAAGTTGAAACGAATGGTAAATCTGCAGATATACTGACGAATTACTGGTGAAATGATCAAGACCCGGAGGCGATGGTGTTGATTTGTATTTGAAAGGTGGTGTAGATAAATCTCGTGGCAACGTCGAGGGTATTACGGCTTGGCACCAGTCCCAGAGGAGGATTTGGGAAGGAGAGCAATTAATAGTACCCTTATATATAAGGGTTCAAAGGAAATAAAGGAACTGCTGAAGTAAGTTGCTCGAATTAGTTTATTAAGTATTGTAGGGAAAATATAAATGCTGGTGTTTTGGTCTAAAGAGTAGAGTGCGCGAGTGACTGAAGGACTGATTGGTGAAGTAACAAAGTGCGTTTTAGGAGTGGGTAGAAGAATGTGTCGATCAAAATCTTTAACATTGAAACAGAGCATTGAGAAAAAGAGGGAGAAGAAGAATAAATTGTATTAGGTTTAATGGATTGCCAAGCAGGCCGTAGTTGATAGGACTGTTAACAGTAGAAAAGCTCTAATGGCAGTGTTATTGATATAAATGGTGTTGGTGGTAGGCTCTGAATACTTGGCGAGATGTCATAGCAGTAGTCTTGAGGCATGAATACGCGACGTTAGTGGAGGGTGCGTGTTGGTTAGTAAGTGACATGGTGGTACATGAAAAGTGATTGTTATATGGTATTGAAGATGCGGAGTGAGGGCAAGGGCCGCTTACGGTGTGATAGTGTCTCCATCCGGTTTAACTTTACTACGACGTTGATTGATTATATGGACACGGGCTGGATTAGGATAAATTAGCATTGTAGAAGCAGTCGGGGCATGGCAGAAAGATGATGCGTTAGAGGATGATGGAGAGGAGATGAGGTGGACGGGAGTGGCCGCGTACCTGATTATTTTGCGCCGCTGAGAATTTGGAGTGTTGTGCGTGTTGGTGGAGATGGACGAGTTCTAGGCGAGACTAGTACGTAAGGTTGAGGCTATGGATGAGATATGCAGTAGTTAGCGGTAGTACGGCACCACTGATGAGCGAAGTGGATTGAGCGATTGTGGGAGTGGCACGGTTAGGGGGTGGTTGTCTAAGGGATCGCGTAGGTATCGCGCTTTGAAAGAGCGGCTGAGCAGTGGCGTAGATAGAGTAATATTAATGGTTTGTGAGTGAGGACAGTTAACAGTGTGAAGTTATGTTAGACTGTGAGCAGGCTGGAACAAGTGTCCTGAGTTTAAATATTCTAGGGTATGTGTTGGGATGAGAAGGGAACGATGAATGGCATCCGAGTGTAGTAGGAGAAGTTGTGTTGGCAGGAAGGTTCATGCTGGTGCAAATTAAATCGGTTGTGAATGTAAATGGGTACTAAGTCTGAGCTGCGCTAAGGGGTATTACATGAGGGTATTGTTGTTACCTGTGTTTATTCGTAGTCTGTGGCGAGACTTAATTGTCTGGAATACAGAAGTTATAGAGATTCTACGAATGTTCAATTGTGTGTCCAATGGACAATCTTAAGGGGCAGTGCCTAGTGTGAGAAGAATTGATAAAATGAGGAAAATGCTTAAGGGAGCTGTGTGGGGTGTATAAGAAAGGGGATAAATGAGGGGAGAAATAAATGAAAGTGTGAATGTTGAGAATGGTTTGTCATGTTGGAAGTAAGATGAATGATAGATCGTTGGTTAAGCGGATGTATAGTGGCGATGTGTTGGGAACCGAACCGGCTGGGAGACCAAGAAAAAGTGAATTAGGTCAGTAAATTTTTGAAGAGAGAAATGTATTGGCAGACGCGAGAAAAAAGAGTGCATAATAGGAGTAATTTCGGGTTTTTTTGTTATAGGGGTATTGGTTGTGGCCCACCTGGGCCAAGGAATTGAATCCCCTTCATTGACGATATTACCATAGTGCGGGCCGTTGCGGTCCCAATGAAGCTCTAGGGGTGATTTTCTGTCTGTGACGAGTTCTCACTAATAACTGACAGAGGGGGGTAAGGCTGGGCATTCTTTTCACTTTTGTCATATTCTTCAACTGCTTTTCTTTTCCGATGCAATTCACGCACCTTACCCCCATCTTGGGGAATAAGAGGTGGATAAGAAAGAAAGAAAAGAAAGACAATATATTATATAATATATATATATATATATATATACTATATAAATATATATATAATATAGTAGTATACTATATATATATATATATATATAATATATATAATATATATATATATAAGACAAAAATAAATAATTCTATCACCAGCTATAATAAACTCTCAAAACGACATTAAACACTTAAACAAAATATTTGAAAGTATTTAACTGCAACCGCTCTGACAAACGTGACAACTCACGCTTTTTAAGCGTTACTCTATGTGCCTAATAACAAAAACAAATGCACTTCAATGAACTTAAACATTACTAGTGTCTATCACTATCAAAAAATTAACACATATACTACAAATTACCTAAGCAATCCTTAATCTTTGAAATACTATATATCCCAGACACAGGCACCCATGAATTTTGTAATGCTAGATTTAGAAATGGTATATTATTTCAACACTTACTATAGAAACTCGAACTGAAGATATTACCTCACATGAGCCAGTCTATTGTTGAATAATTACCCCACAAATGATTACTAGATTTATTGTCAGATGTGATAGTAACCCCTTTACCATAGAGAATGTAATAAGACCTGTTGATTCTTTTACTTATTTAAATATTTAAACCTTTAAACTTACAACCAAAACTTCGATGATGAAGATGAAAGTATACAAATGGCAAAAAGGTTCGTTTCTATTAGTAAGATAAAATTCGTACTACTGACTTTGGGCCCTCACATGATAAAATATTAAATAGAAAACAATACTTAAAATAAATACGCTTTGTGATGAAGTGACACATCGTGACCAATATACATATATATAATATATTAATATTAATATATATTTATATATATATATATATATATATATATAATACATATTATATATATATTATATATATAATATATATATATATAGTATATATATATATATAATATTAAGAAAATATATAAATACATAAAATAAATCTTTGCATTTACTTTATATTGTAAAATAGTTTATATGTAAGAATATTATTACCTTCAATTTATTTTAAGTATCTTTAAAGATAAATATATTATATTACATATATTATTTTAATGAGCAAAACTAAACGTCCTATGTTTATTGCACTCCCTTTCGTTCCCCGAAGCAAAATAATGTTTGGAAGGACTAAGCATATGTGACTGACGTCATGAAACCAAAAAAAACGAACATGATATACCTAACTAAAATGTTAAATGCAAATTATTTCCTCGAAAAATTAACCAGTACACTTCTTAAATTATTATAAAACAATTTTAAAACACATATTTTTATAAATGAATATAGAAAGATTTATTTAAATAAAATATTTTATATTTAAGTATATGTAAAATAAGAGATAAATATTTATAAATATAATAATGTTCAATTACTTTGTTAAAAATAAAACCATTTAACTTTTATAAAAAATGTACCAACTAATTATCATAACAATTACCTTGTGACGCTCATATGATGAAATAATGGAATCGCTGGTGCCTCGATTCAATAATAAACCATATAATAATAAATAATAATTAAAAAAACCAATAACTTATATAAATTTAGCTGCATGTGCTTAACACCCTTTTAAGACAGATTACACAAAATAAATAAGAATAAAACTCTTTATAGATTTTCCTACAAATATAATAAACGAGAAACTGACTTTGAGAAATAAAAGAATCACTAACAAACAATTTACAAAATATTGGCCAGACGCTTTGGTCCAATATAACCGGTAAATGAGTATCTATTATCAAAATAACATACGGCAGATTACATATATGCCACGTCACCGCACTTACCCACCATTGTATATTAAAGAAATCTCAGACAGAGTGTGTCAAAAAAATGACTTACCGAGAGCGTTTATAAACTATACCGTACAAGGCAATCTAAGATACAGTTTATCAATCCCGATCATTCTCATCTTAAACAGTACACACAGAAATAAATACATCTTTCTTTCCATTACTTTACAAACAAGTATACAATCACATCAGAAAGAAGGGCGGAGTTGAAATCGTGGGCAATGTTAACGAAAATAAAAAAAAAATATCCTGACCTTCTGACTTTCTCACGATCCCGGCAAGTGTAAAACAGCTCCAACTTTATATTTGTACAAGTTTCGCTTCTTTATTTAAAATAAATAAATAAAATTATAGTAATTTTTGCTTTGAAGTTTCTTGAACACATAAATAAACCAAAATAATTTATTATTAAAAAGTTAAAAAAAAAAATAAAACTGCTTGACCTTATGAGCTAAAATTGAATAAATAATAGTTGAATAAGTAATATAATAAATATATAAAATAATAATAATGATCAATGAATAATAATAAAATAATAATATATAATAATAATAATAATAATATAATAATATATAAAAATAATAATAATAACTATAATAAATAAATGAATAATAATAAAATAATAACTAATAACTAATAATAATAATAATAGTAATAATAATAATAATGAATAATAATAACAGATATATAAATAATAATAATTCAATAATAATAATAATGAATAATAATACATGAATATAATAATAATATATAATAATAATAAAATAATAAATAATAATAAAATAATAATCAATAATAATAATAATAATAATAATAATAATAATAATAATAATAATAATAATAATAATAATAATAATAATAATAATAATAATAATAATAATAATAATATGAATGGTTAATAAAATACTTAAAATAATAGATACTGAAAAAAAATAAATGCTTGTAGATAACTCGATATTCAATGATAACAGTGAGCTGGTATATATACATACGAAATTACCATACAAGACATTATTTTAGCAATGTTTGCAGCAGATTTAAAAATAATATTAAAAACTTTAATAGAATAAAAGCTATATAATGAGTACTAATACTGTTATATATATATATATATATATTATATATACTAATATATATATAGTATATTTATACTATATATATAGTATATATATATATATAGTATATATATATATATATTACAGGCTATATAATGCGGTAACCAAACTGACTGGAAAATGCTCTGGGGGAGGGGGGGAGGTTTAACCTTGGGTAATTGACTTTTCTTGCAAATATTCTACTGAGCATGTTCCAACCATTACAGAGGGTATTTCTAATGATGCTGTCATTCTATTAATGTTGAACCGAGTTTAGAGTCTTTGAATCATTTGGATGTAACGCTTTCGACCGCTATATATATATATATATATATAAGGCGAGTTGGTGCAGAGTCCTGTGGGTGGACAAGGAGAGTGGCGTCCGTGAGTGCATCTTTTGCAGAAGTGAAAGCAATGCGACCTTCTTCAGTCCACTCTACCTTGACCGAGACACCTCTTTTCTTCTGACGGAGGAGCTTTGTGAGAGGACGAAGGACAGCGACTGCTGCAGGTGGAAAGCGATGGTAGTAGTTCAGCATCCAGAGAAACTGCTTCAGTTGGTTCTGCGTCTCGGTAAAGGAAAAGCACGAATGGCGGCAACACGCTCCTGAAGGGGGCGAACACCTTCGGAAGAGACTGTGTGGCCAAGAAACGTAAGAGATCGTACACCGAAAACGGCGTTCTCCGGACTGAGGCGGATACCGTATTCGTTTAGTATGGAGAAGACAGCAAAAAGGTGCTCCTTGTGTTCATCTTCAGAGTTGGCAGCTATAAGCAGGTCGTCGATGTATGCCCAACAAAAGGGTAGCCCTCGCAAGACATTGTCGATGAACCGCTGGAAAGTTTGAGAAGCTTTCCGTTAACCGAAGGGGGTTCTCAATAATTCAAGAAGTCCGAAAGGTGTAATTTTGGCAGTCTTGTGAACATCCTCGGGTGCTACAGGGATCTAGTGATAGGCGCGGACCAGATCGATTTTAGAAAATATTGTAGCACCACTGAGGTTGGAAGTGAGAGACTGGATGTGAGGGACGGGATAGCGATCTGGAACAGTAATCGCGTTGAGAGGCCTAAAATCTCTTCAGGGGCGCCAGTCCCCAGGAGTAGCTTTAGGGACTAGGTGTAAGGGTGCAGACCAACTGCTCTTGGAAGGTCGAACGATTATCAACTCAAGCATGTGATCAAAATCAGCACGAGCGATCTTCAGTTTCTCCGAGGCGAGGCGGCGAGGCAGCGAGGCGGCGAGGCGGCGAGGCGGCGAGGCGGCGAGGCGGCGAGGCGGCGAGGCGGCGAGGCGGCGAGGCGGCGAGGCGGCGAGCACGTGCAAAGGTTGGAGGACCTGTGGTCTCTGTGTGGTGGACTGAATGCTTTAATTGGGGCAACTGAAGAGCATGGGTGCAGAGGAGACGGAAAATCATTCTGCAGGAGAGAGAGAAAGGGGAAGAAGATATGGGAGGATGAACAGCGGAAATGTTCCCTACTGCAGAAGGAGAGATGTTGCCCTTGGAGAAAAGGGTGGTGTTACCTTCCACCAAGCGTTGGTTCCGAAGATCCACCAGTAGTTAAAAATGGTTCAAAAAATCTGCGCCGATAATCAGTTGATTGACTGCAGCAACTGTAAAACCCCATCGGAAAACCCTCCTGAGGGAGAGGTTGAGGGTGCATAAACGTTCACGGTAAGTACCAATGAAAGTACCGTTCGCAGCGCACAAGAAACCAGACCATTTCAAAGGAGACAAGAAATCTCAGCTCCTGTATCTATAAGGTAGTGGCGCTTGGTGGAAGGATCGAAAACACTCAGAAGGCAGTGCTCAGCAGGGATGCCAGTGTCCTGTACCACCCCTAAGAATTGGCTGCAGAGTTTCCCGAGAATGTGCACACCTGAACACACTTCCGTGCATGTTCCTGGAAGGTGCGGTGATAGTAACACTCCCCAGCGTCCTCCTGGCGGAGGGTGACCTTGCACGGGGGTATTAGTGTGATGTGGGGTGGGGGAGCGATTGCGGAGGGTGATGAGGCGTAAATCCTCCCTGATAGCCTCTACATTTCTCTCCAGGCGGGACAGCCTGTCCTCCAGAGCGGGAGGAAACTGAGAAGAAGCTCCTGAAGGAGGAAGAAAGATATTCAAAGTATGAGCGGTATCAGGAGTGTAAGTGGGAAATGAAGGCGGGAAAAGGAAGGCTAAAAGCCATTTTGTGGGGCAAAAAGAAAAAAAAGAGAAATCGAGTATGAATAAAGGAAGATTCCTAAATAATACTAGTAAGTGACTGAACTATTTGTGTGTGCGTATAGACTAAACGTAGGTATGTGTGTCTATGTGATGGCTGATAAACCACGGCGGGGTATACCCTTATAAGCCAGTGTTGGCGAATGCATAAACACAAAGAGCATGCACTTTGATAATAATAATAAAATTACGGAAATAATAATAATAATAAAAATAATTTTTAAAAAATAAATTAATTTTAAAATAATAAAAATAATAATAATAATAATAATAATAATAATAATAATAATAATAATAATAATAATAATAATAATAATAATAATAATAATAATAATAATAATAATAATCATAATAATAATAATAATAATCATAATAATAATAATAATAATAATAATAATAATAATAATAATAATAATAATTAATAATATAATAATAATAATAATAATAATAATAATAATATAATAATAACAATATAATGTTAAGAATATTATTTACATAAAAAAAAAAAAATGCATATGATAATAAAAGAATAAGAAAAAAAAATTTAATATTGCTTGCTTGTGGCTGGGCGTCTGTCCTGCTTTGGAGATATGGACTAATTGTTGCACAAAAAATGTCCGATGATGGAAGTTCTTGCCTGTAACTACCGCGGCAGGTGCGAAGAAGTGTGTAACTGAGCAACCGAAGAGGTCTCCACATCTACGGGAGACTGAAGAGCTAGGGTCACCACTGTAGACTTCTAAGATGTAAGTATACTATATGCTTCGGAATGTTGAAGGAAAGTTCCAATGACAAATATCAACATTTATTTAGGTTGCTCAGTTATGGTTAAGTACACACCTTTCAAGATAGGATCCTTGTCATAGCCGGATCCAATCTGGAGTAAAACTCGAATCCCAGGCTTTGTAATTTGTAGTTGTAAAGCTGGATGCTTAGCACCATGCGCTGTATGTTGTTTAGAAGAAAAATGAATGCACCTGGAAACACTACGCTATAGCTCACGGCAATGAAAGTGAGTGACCAGGACAAAGAAATGCGTAGACCCGTAGAGTCTGTCCGACCGCTTACACCTTAAATAGGCCCAAACTTGTGCCAATTCTTTTAATTACCAGGCGTAAACATAAGCTGAATATTATTATACAGTTTACTTATAACTTCCTTGCTCTCGTAAACAACATTGCGATTTATTATGCCCAGCATCTTATTAGCTTTATTCCTTGCTTCCAAACACTGATTAGCTACCTTCAAATTGCTGCTTATAATCACACCTAAATCTTTTTCTTTGTCCACAGACTCAAGCCAATCCCAATTCATGTCGTAGTTAAAACTTTTATTTGAGTAACCTGGTGAAGAACCTCACTCTTTACCATTGATAATTCACTTTTGCCACTTATCTGTCCACCAAAGAAGTCTATCAAGATCATTTTGAATCTTTATACATCCTTCCACTATTCCTAACTGAGGTAGCCACTTTGGAATCATCTGCAAAACTTAAAAACCTTGCATTTAAGTCCCTGTTCTAAATCATTATATATATATATATATATATATATATATATATATATATAATTATAAATATATATATATATATAATATTATATATATATATATATATATATATATATATAATTATATATATATTATATTTAATATATATATATATTAAATATATTAATATATAATATATATATATAATATATATATATATATATATATAATATATATAAATGAGTAACAATAGTGGCCCCAGCACTGAACCCTGTGGAACACCACTCTTCACTATTTCCCATGATGACTTATTACCATTTAGTTGTGTAGTATTATACTATAATTTGTGTTATGATAGTGTTGCTTCACACAAAAGCTATAGTTAATAAGTCATGTAAATATGTATTTGTTTTTAAATAAGACTTCATAGAAGGAGGTTGTTTCACTTCGTACTACAAGCTAGCCGGGCAAGAGTTCTTAGAAAAAAGCAAAATATGAATAGTATCAAGTTTGGCCACATAGTAAAAATCTTTAGCGGTGACGAGGATGCTGAGGAACGAATTACAAAATTTGAACTAGTTTGCAGCATTAATTAACAAAGTCAAGGGCGAAGAACGAATTATTCCTATGTTTTTGGAGAAAGAAGCTCTTGCCGTTTATCAACCATTAAATACTGAATCAAAGAAGAATGTTATAGTAATCAAACAGAGATTACGAGAAGCATTCGGAGAGGATTCCAATATGGCGTATGAGAAATTAATCAAGAAGAAATGGAGAGGAGAACAAATGGATTTATATTTGAGAGAGATAAAAAAAAATTGGCTAAAACAGCTGATATGAATGACGACAATTTGATAAAAAGAGCTTTTATAGTAGGTCTTCCGGCAACAATTAGCAAAGATCTACGAACGATAAGAAATGTAAAAGAGGTGTCTATGGAGGAATTGGTTGCAAAGGGAAGATCATTAACTTCAATGGAAAGAAGTCAATGTATCGTAATAAGCGGCTTCGAATTAAAACACACTAACAGAGATGTGACTAAAGAAAGAGAAACAAATTTTTTTGAAAAAAAATGATTGAAAGACAACGTGTGAGTGGAATAAGATGCTTTATCTGCCAAAAGGAGGGACATATTGCGAGATAGTGTGATCGAAAAAATAACTACAATTTCGGATGATATCAAAATACGGGAACTAATTGTTGGAGGTGTAATAAAAGATGATATAAGGCTTTTGAATGTGGTTTGATGGCGGGAAACGAGGAGAATGGAACTGTTGGACACCTGAAGATGATTTCATAGAAAAATTGAATCCAGCGGTTGAAAATTTGGCAATCATAAGGGTTGAAGTTAATGGAAAAATTATCGCTGGTTGATCGATTCTGGATGTTATAAATCGATGGTAAGTGAAAAGATATGTAAATGAAATAACGGGTATAGCATAGTGAAGACGTTTAATGGAGACACGGTAAGATGTCGGGGAAAAGACATTGGGAATTTAATGATCGAGGGTAAAAATGTTCAAACTGAAATGATAATTGTTGAAAAATTGTTAGATGGTGTTGATGCAATCATAGGATTGGACATTATATTCGGACTTGGGGTGCTAGTTTGTCAAGAGGGAAGTTGTTATGTGTTAGAGAAGAGATTGGAACGAATGGTAAATGTTGCCAGGATTGTTGGAAAAAATCTAAGTATTGAAGATAAGGATTTTTGTGGTAGATTCGATGGGAAGAAATAGACGATACGTTGGAAATGGAAAGGGAGTGTTCCGAAATTGGAAAATAAAATAAAGTTATGCAACAACAGAATGAATGGGGAAATAAAAAAGGTTTGTAAAAGAAGTGAACGGATGGATAAGGAATGGCATTCTAGTTCCTGTGCCTGATGAAGAAAATATAGATGGAGTAATTCCGTTGATGGCGGTGGTTCAGGAAACGAAAAATAAGGTACGTCCTGTTTTGGACTTTAGAGAATTGAACAAATATATGTTGTGTCATACAGCAGATGGGATTTCGGTCTGTGATGAAAAATTAAGGGAAAGGATGAGAAAAAAGGTGGAAAGAAAATCGCAGATCTGAAAGCAGCATATTTACAGATTAGGGTGGAAAGGGAATTATCAGGTGGTTAATTTCAGTGGTAAACGCTATTTTTTAACAAGAATGGGATTTAGTTTGAATTCGGCACCAAGAATTATGAATAGAATACTTGAGGAAGTTTTAGGTCAGGATGAGAGTGTAAGAAGGGTGACAAGTAATTATATTGACGACATAATTGTTGATGAAGATGTGTTTTCGGCAGAGGAGGTAGCGGATCATTTGCTGAAATTTGGTTTGATATTGAAGCCATCGGATGATGTTATGGGAGGTAAGGTTCTTTGGTTAAAGTTATAAGCTGAAAACTCTGGAGATTTGGATTATAGAAGAGGGAAAGGTTTGAATAAAGAGTTGAAAGAAAATTTAAAGAAAGAGATGTTTTTGGAATTTGTCGTGAGCTAGTTAGACATTACCCAGTCGAGGGATGGTTGAGAGTGGTAACGAGTTATATTAAAAGAAAAACGGAGGATATGTCATGGGACAAAAAGGTAAGTGTAGAGGTAAGAAACATACTCATTGAAACGTTTGAAAGGGTATAGAAGGATGATCCGGGGAAGGGGAGATGAGTTAGTGAGGAAAAAATGGTAATGTGTGAAAAATGGGGAAAAGAAAAGATTTAGAGGAGCGTATAGAGTAGAAGGAAACGGAATTGTGGAGAGATTTCAATAAACGATAAAGGGGATAGCGGAAAAAGCAAAGGTTTCACCAGCTGAAGCAGTATTTTGGTATAATGTAGCGCCAAAGGTTTTGCTGAAAGGAGTGTCAGTTCCATACAAATCCGCGCAACGGTGGTGAATTAGATTCGTAAAACGTTAAGGGAAGAGTCGAGAATTAAAACGAAGGGCGCGGTGGAGACATTAATTAAAAGAAGACTAGGAAGATTGAAGCAGTTTATAGATGAACCTGGTATCGAATTTAGTTTGAAATTTCTAAAATCTGAAGAGAATAAGGCAGACATTTTAACAAGGGTAAAAAAGAGCTGGTTGGTTGAAAAAGGGAGAAATGTCGAAGAAGAAACAAATTTGTGTGGAATGACAATGGAAGAAATTAAGGAAGAGCATAAGAGGCATCATCAAGGGGTGGAAAGGACATTATATCTTGCAAGGTTGGTGGACCCTGGCGTGAGAAGAAGGGATGTGAAGATTGCGTGAAGAGTTGTGTGGATTGTCAGTCTATTGACCCTGAGCCTACGAATCAAGTGGAAGGAAGGTTAAGTGTGGAAAATAATTGGGAAAGAGTGGCGTTGGATATAACGCATTATGGACGAAAGTCATACCTATCAATCATTGATTGTGGACCGGGAAGATTTGGGATTTGGAAGGAATTGAGTAACGAAAGTGGTGGAGAGATTGTGAAGATTGAAGAATTAATAAATGAAAGAGGACCTATGAACGAATTGTTAATGGACAACGGAACAGTTTTTAGGTTTGAAAAATTGAAGATTTTGTTTGAAAAATGGGGAATAGAAAGAAGATTTAGAGCAGCTTATAGAGCAGAAGGAAACGGAATTGTGGAGAGATTTCATAGAACGATAAAGAGGATAGCGGAAAAAGCAAAGGTTTCACCCGCTGAAGCAGTATTTTGGTATAATATAGCGCCAAAGGTAGGGCTGAAAGGAGAGTCAGTTCCATACAAAAGTTTGTTTTCATACGAGTGGCGCAGACCAAATAAAAAGGGGTTTGGGGAGGATATAAAGGTGGAATGCGGTTTTCAAGTTGGAGAAGAGGTTTGGATAAAACCAGGCTTAAATATTGACTGTACGGTAAGGTGGAAAAAAGGAAAAGTAACGAAGATAAATTCAAGCAACAATATAGACATAGATGGAATGGCTCGACATATTCTGGATATCAGAAAAATAGTAGGAGAGAAAGTTTGGTCAATAGAGTTGAAATCAGAAGAAGAAAAGGAAGTGGTGGGGGAATTAAATAGAGAACAACGGGAGAAGAAATTACCGAATAGATTGGTGTGCGAGAGGCTTGGGGGTTTAAAATGATTTTTGGAATCATGGGGGGCGTGTAATATTATATAAATATATTGTTGTAATAATGTTGCTTCACACTGAAACTATAGTTGATAAGTCATCATAACTTATAATAATTTTAACCCTAGAACGGGTAGCTTTAAAACATTTATATCCTGGTTATCTTATGTCCAGTAAACCGCAATTTTAAGAAATTTTTATAAAATAATTTTTGCCAATTTTTTTGCTTTTTTTAATTTTCATTGTATATTTGCATCATTTCCCTATTCATTTGTGCTTTTACATTTTGAACACGTAGAATTTTTTGGGACCAATTTCAAAATCTTAGACATTGTCAAATTCTAATTTTTTATAAAAAAAAAAAGAGATTTACGGTCTGTCAGACATAAGTGGACTGATGTAGGGGTATACAGAAACTCTAACATCTTAAATAAGAACTCGGAAAGAACATTTGCCATGTGTTGCATTACAAGTTTCAAATTTACATACCTTTCTGGGAATGGCAGAATGATTTTACTATTACTCATAGTAAACTATGCTCATAGTCAAACAGTTTGAAATTAAAACGAGTAGATATGATTAATTATTACACATTTACAGACACACAAACACTTCACATGGAAAGTCCTAATGCTGTATTTGTGCTATAATATTCTCAAATTAAAGTCTCTAAATTATCTTGGCAGAATAAACGTCATCACATTCCTCACAGATAAAAAGATATTCACCAATCACTGACAAACAAGAATTACAATTAAACGGTTAGATGGGCTAACCTTACAACTCATATATATATATATATATATATATGATATATATATATATATATTCTATACTATATTATAATATATATATATATATATATATATAATATATATATATATATATTATATATATATAATATTTTATATTATATATATATATATATATATATATAGTATATATATATAATATAATAATATATTATATTATATATATATATATATATATAGTTATATATACGTTTATATATATATATATATCTGTAATATATATATATATATATATTAGGGATGTACCGATAGTATCGGTATCGGTAATCGGTATCGGTAGTATCGGCCATTTTTTTGGGGGTATCGGTATCAGGTATCGGTATTCGTTAATATGGCGATACCTGGCCGATACTTCTTACTTTTTGGGTGAAAAATTTTTATGAGAACTTTTAGGGATTCCAATAATAATTCTATGTTTCAATATATATTAGTTAGTACTGGTAAATGTTTTTTTTTTTTTTTTTTTCCTCTCACTTCTTTTTAACTTAGATTTTTAGCGTTTCTCTTCAACTTGGGCTTTAGCGTAACAATTTACCTATTTGTATAGCCATTATTATAATTTATACAGGATTTATCTCCACTTTTTAACGTGATCAATAGTATTTTTTTTTCTTTTTTTTGGCAGCGCAATTTCGTGAGTGTGTGGGAGTGGGCGAGTGTTTTTAAACTTTCTTGATTATTCACATTTTAGATATTTGCTGTAAATAAGGTTTTAGCGTTTTAAAATTTTAGGTTTTAAATTTAGGTTTTAACGTACGAATAATTTTTCCTCACTTCTTTGTTTTTTTGTTTTTTGTTTGTGTGTGTGTGTTTTTTAATGATTGTGTGTGCGTGTTTGATAGTAGATTTGCACAGGCGCGGCCTTCCTCTGACTTTACAAATCAGTGGCTTTGCATTCTAACTGCCTGCATACCTGAAATAACCACCTCTCTAATCTAACCCTAATTTTTGCTCTTGTCTGAGACCCAGATGGCTAAGACATTCATCCTCTAACTCGTTTAATATATCCAACAATAACTTATTTTATAATTTTCGTCTGATGGGTGGAGTATGTGCCTATGTAAACATAAACACTCCTATAACATGTCTCGAGAATCTCGAATCTCCTAACTTCGATGTTCTGTTGGCTTAAAAATCTTTCTTCCTTCTACTGCTAATCTTGTGGCTTCTGCTACCTGTTCCTCCTAAACAGAACAGATTTTCCATGCCTTTTTGATTACTTTTACTACTTCCTCCCGAAACTGTAATATCTTCTTCTCATCCAAATAGTGAGGTCCTCTATTAGGGGATTTCAATGTACACAACCCTGAATGGTTGGGGTCCTCTCTTCATGCTGAATTTTAAAGGTGGAAAGGAAAGCCGAATCATTCAGTATTTTCTCAATGATCTTGGGCCACTAATTAAAGACCTACACAAATTCTTGGATCGTCAGCAGAATTCTTGAACAACACTTGACCTATGTTTCACGACTAGTCCTTCTCCTATAAGTATAAATACACCACCTTCGTTCCTATCGGTAAATCTGACCACAAGCTTATATCTCTTAAATATAATACTTTCTCACCAACAGCTCCATCCTGCCCTATGCGGTTTTTTTCCTGGCACTTTGATCGGCTGAAAATTGAGGGCATTGGCGTTGCTTCTAAACGCTACTAATAATTGGGTGACTGCTTTTGAATCTGAAGACGCTTAGCTTCTGCCGTATAGAAGTGGAGAGCTGTAATCGTTCATGGGATGAACAGGTTCTTCCTAATCTTCGACCTAAAAATCTTTCTCTCCTCATAATCCATGGTCGATCGTGCTTGTTTTCTGGCCATTCAGGCTAAGAGACATTGCGTAATCGGGGGGGGAGGGGAAATTCCCGTTCTCCCTATCACTCTTGCAAAATCTTCATTCAGCAAGAAGCGTTCGCAGGGGAGTACTCTGTCGACGCAGCAAGCGGAACTTTCAATAAAGAAAGTGCGCTGAGCCTCCTTGGTTCTCTTACTGACAAATCTTTTTGGTCTCTTGCCAAAAAACATCTCTAACAATCTCTGTAAATCTGTCTTCCTCCTCTTATTCGCTCTGATGGTTCTGGTGGCTAATACTCAAACTGAAAAGGCAATCTCTTTGGCCTCCTATTTTCTCTAACTCAACCCTGGACAAGTTCTGGCATTCCTCTTCCTATTCCTTCTCCTCCTCAGATGTCCTATGCCTTTACCTGCGATTACATTTGGATCGGGTGCATGGGCTCCTTAAAAATCAATGAACGTTAGGAAGGTGGGTGGCCCGGATGGCTTCCTCCCAAAGTTTTGAGGGAGTGGTGCTTCCGTGCTGACCCGCCCCTCGTTCAACTATTCTCTTAGCCCATACAGCACTTTTCCTCAGTGTTTGGACAGCGCGCATATGTTCCAACCTATTCGGAAAAAGGAAGCTCTGTGATACTTCTAATATCGCCCTATAGGTCTAACTTGTATTTTATCTAAGATCTTGGAAACCCTTCTCAACTCTCACTTCATAGACCATCTGGAATCTATTCACCTCTTTCTGATCGCCAGTACGGCCTTTTCGCACTTGAGGTCTACCCTAGCGATATACTTTCCTACTTAACAGATTTATGGTTTTTTCGCCTTAGGAACTATTGGGAAGACTTGCGTGGTGGGTGCTCCGACTATCCAAAGCATTTGACCGGGTATGGCACGCGTCGCTGCTCTCTAAGCTCCACTCCTTTGGGTTTCTTTCTCTTTGCTTGCTTATGTCTAGCTTTCCTTTCAAATCGCTCAAATATCGGAATATTGTTGATGGGGCGACTCTTCTTTTTCTGTCAATCGTGGTGTTCCTCAGGGTTTTGTATTATCTCCTACTTTATTCCCTGGCTTTTCATTAATAATCTTCTCCCCTGCACATCCTGAACTCCTATCCACTCATATGCCGAATGACTCGACCCTTCATTCTTCAGCTCATTTCCAATTCTGCCCCTCTTTTACTTCTAGAATTGGCCTCTCGTCTTAATCTTTTCGATTCTATTCTCGCTGGATCTGGATAGAATTTCCCGGTGGGGTCGTCTTCAACCTTGTGAAATATAATTCTTTAAAAACTTCAACTCCTGCAAATCTCCACTCAATCTAAACACTTCTCTTTTCTTTTTATCTCTTTCGAACTGAAAACTCGTCACTACCTATCGCAGGATAAGCTTTCTCACCTTAACAAACAAAAAAAATGTCTTGGAAAGCCTCCCCCAAACGGTTGTTAAGTGCGGGCTCAAGAATTGGGAAGTTCCCTGTTTAGACTGGGGGACTTTTTTTCCTCTTCTCAGTTACTCCCAGCAATACAAGTGGGGGGGGGGGGGGGGGGCCTCATCCGTTCCTTTTTATGGAGTATCTGCTCTCATAATCTGAGGGGGGTCCTGGTTTCACACCGGCTTTTGGATAGGGTCGAGTCAAGGCCAAAAGGCTTATAAACGGTCCTGTACTTTCTAGTTCACTAGACCCTCTATCTTTTGCGGCGCGATATTGGTGCTTTACCTCTTTTCTAAAGGTACCGTAGGGCAAGTGTCTCGGGGAACTTTCCACTCGTGTTAACAACTAACGGACGCCCCCCTTCGTAGCAAACAAGGGGTGCTGTGGTTAGCAGAGCGTTTGTGGTAGCAATTAGCACTCCAGACTAGTTGTTGCCGGTGCTTCGCTTCTTTCCTGCCACCTCTGTTCTGTGGCCGTTCTCTCCATCTTCCGTGTTTCCTACTCAATTTAAATTACCTTACTTTAAAGCCTGCGTCTGTGCTCATCTGCGTAATTTGCGTTAGATGAATTTTTGAGGCGTTCAACACCCATTCCTTGAATAAGGTTCTGCCCGTGCCTTGAATAGGGTTTTGCCCGTGAGCGGCGGTGACAACTGTAAAAATAAATAAATAAAAGGTTCTAATAAGGAATTCCTTAAGCTAGCTGAAACCCCACACCTCCGGTGAACCACTTCTAGAATGCATTTTAAAATAGCACAACCGAGGAGCCTTGCTCGCAATGACAAAAAAAAGATTTCACAGAAGTTAAAGCCCACCTTATCAAGCAACCCTTTGTAACAGGCACTGATAGTTGCGATGGCGGTTTTCAGCAAATAAACCTACTGAAGATGAAGAGGATTTGAATATGTTAGACTTTGATAAACTCATGGCCAAAAATTGCATTGACATCTCATTCAACTTCAAAGGAATCACACCAAGGAACCCCATCAAAAAAAACTGAAGAGACAGTTATCAAGAAGGAAAAGATAATTCAAATTTGCAAATCCTGTGAAAGCATATAGATAGGCTCCTACGAAAACATGCGAGATGCTGGCTATAGAAGAGAATCCTTTCATGTTGTGGCATGAAATGGCCCACGGTTTCCATTATTATAAGTGCTTGCAAAGCAAATAATTATCAGCCACTCCCTCATCAGTCGGAGAGCGAGCGTATTTTTTAGTGTAGGTGGGAATGTAAACACCCCGAAAAGGAACAGGCTCTCGCCAGATCTAGTGAAAGCTTATGTTTTTGCATCACAATTTGAGATTTTTGAATTTGAGTATTGAATGATTCTATCTTTATCTAAAAGGAGATAATTGGTTAATAAATGTCCAATGTTTGAGTAATAAGCGTTTTTATTTTCTTTCAGCTGAATTAATTTGAGTCTCTTCTTTCATTATTTTTATTCCTTATATTAATAAGCTAGTTAAAGAAATTTTTCCCCCTTTTTCCCCCCTTTGTAAATTGTAATCAGTTAAAACATAAAAGCCTAGTAGCTAACTTTTTAATAACTTATGGAAAATGGAAATGTAAATATTTTTTTGAATAAACACAAACATAAAAAAAGTTATTAATATATTATATTGGCATTTATTATTCCTTAAAGATGCTATTTTAATTTATAAAATAAATATACCTCTGGGCACAACCAAATATGAAATAATGATTTAAATATTGGTTTTACAGGGAATGCAATCCTGGAGTTGCCTAGCAGTACATCAAATGTTCATCTTATACTGTGTTATTTATTATAATTAATTTTTCTATCGGATATCGGTATCGGTATCGGTATCGGCACCTAAAAAAATAGCGTATCGGTATCGGTATCGGTATCGGCCTCTTTTTCTGGTATCGGTACCACATCCGCTAATATATATATATAAATATATATATATATATATATATATATATATATATATTATATATATATAGTATATATATATAATATAATATATATATTATATCATATATATATATAATATAATATATATATATATATATAATTATATTATATATATATATATTCATATATAATATTATATATTAATATATATAATATATATTTATATATTATATATATATTATATTATATATAATATATATATATATATAATATTATATAATAATTGTATTTAGGTTTTATTGACTTACAACAGGCGTATGACAGGAATAATTGGAAAACTTTGTGGCAGATGTTAGTGATATATGGTGTTGGTGGTAGGCTTCTGAATGGATCATCGAAAGTATGTATGTATGAAGAAAATGCAGTGAATTTATTTACTGGATTGAAGGTTTTGAATGGTTTTAAATATTAATATATTGTGGAGGGAGACAGGGAATTTGTATGTCTCCATGGGAAACGGCATATTTTCAGAAAAGGGCCAGGAGAATTATCTCGAAAAGTGTGACACTTACAGAAAAACCAATAACATATTTGGAATCAGCGAATAAAGCTTATTACGAGAAAAAAAATTCTATTTACAGCCTATATGTAAAGTCGTTTTATTTGATTTAAAACTAAAGAACACCCTAGAGTAGACCCGAATAGATATAGTTTGTCGGGGTC
>JABUQX010043306.1:5000-7500 GCA_015478945.1 Trachelipus rathkii
ATTACGCATATGAGCCACAGACGCAGGCTTCTAAAGTGAGGAGATTAAATTTCAGTAGGAAATACAGAAGATGGAAGAGAAATCCACAAAACAGAGGTGGTGGGAAAGAAGGAAGCACCACAGCAAACTAACCTGGAGTTACCAATGTCAAACACAATACTCGTGCCCAGATACAGCACCTATTGTGCTACAAAGGCGTCGTAAAGTGGTGGTACGCGATTGATAAGTTCCCTCGAGCACTTGCCGCTGCGTACCTATAGGATAGAGATAAAAGCACCAACATCGCCTCGCAAAGATAGAGGGGTCAAGTAGTGAACTGGAAATTACAGAACAGTTTATAAACCTTTTTGCCGTTGACTCGACCCTGTTCCAAAAGTCGGGTGAAACCAGAAGCCCCCCCTTCCAGATATGAGAGCAGTACTCCATTCATGGGCGGATGAGACCTTTGTATAGCGGAGCAACTGAGAAAAGGAGGAAAAGTCTCACAGTCTAAACAGAACTTTCAGTTCTTTTTGAGGCTGCCCTAGCAATCGTTGTGATGTGAAGTTTCAAGACATTTTTTTTGTTTTATGTTAAGGCCAATGATGTTTATATTGTCAACAGGAGAGACGACAGAACCGTCGAAAGAGAAGAGACAGGAAAGTTAGAAGGTATTTTGGAGAAGGAGATTTGTAAAAGTTGAGTTTTAAGAATTGAATTTCACAAAGTTATTTCTATCCATCAGCGAGGATAGAGTTAGAGGTGCAGTGAGAAGATCATTAATGAAAAGTAGGAGATAAAACAGAACCCTGAGGAACACACTATTGACAGAAAGAAGAAGGTCACCCCATCACAACAAGCCGATATTGAGCGATGGAAAGAATGCTGAAATAAGTCAGCAAAGGAGAGAGGAAACCCAAAGGAGGGGAGCTGGGAGAGCAGTGACGCGTGCCATACTCGGTCAAATGCTTTGGATATGTCAAGCGCCACCACCCAAGTCTCCCCGTAGTTCCTAAGAGCGAAAAACCATAAATCGGTTAGATAGGAATGTATATCGCCAGTAGACTTCGTGCAACGAGAGCCGTACTGGCGATTGGAGTGAGTTTCCAGATGATCTAAGAAATGTGTTGAGAAGGGTTCAAAGATCTTAGATAGAATACAAATGAGAGCTACAGGGCGATAGTAGAAGGATCAGAGCGGCTTCCTTTTTTCGGAATAGGTTGGGCATGTGGATCCTTTTAACTATCGCCCTGTAGCTCTCATTTGTTCTATCTAAGATCTTTTGAAACCCTTCTCAACTCACTTTCTTAGATCATCTGGAAACCACTCCGATCGCCAGTACGGGCCTCGTTGCACGAAGTCTTACTGGCGATATACATTCCTATCTAACCGGTTTATGGTTTTTCGCTCTTAAGAACTAAGGGGAGACTTGGGGGTGCGCTACATATCCAAAGGATTGGACGAGTTATTGGCACGCGTCACTGCTCTCCAAGCCCCCTCCTTTTGGGTTTCCCCTTCTCTTTGCTTACTTATATCATAGCTTTCTTTCAAATCGCTCAATTTCGGCTGTTGTTGATGGGGTGACTTCTTCTTTTCTGTCCATAAGTGGTGTTCCTCAGGGTTCTGTTTTATCTGCCTTACTTTCAATTAAATGATCTTCTAACCTGCACCTCTAACTCTATCCTCTCGTATGCGTCTGAAACTTGTGAAATTCAATTCTTGAAAAACTCAACTTACAAATCCCCTTCTCCAAAATACCTTCTAACTTTCCTGTTTCTTTCGACGACGGTTCTCTCGTCTCTCCTGTGACAATATAAACATCCTTGGGCCTTAACATGAACAAAAAAAATGTCTTGGGAAACTTCACATCACAACGATTGCTAGGGCGGCCCTCAAAGAACTGAAAGTTCTGTTTAGGATGTGAGACTTTCCTCCTTTCTCAGTTGCTCCGCTTTACAAAGGTCTCATCCGCCCATGTATGGAGTACTGCTCTCATATCTGGGGGGGGGGCCCTGGTTTCACCCGGCTTTTGGACAGGGTCGAGTCAACGGCAAAAAAGCTTATAAACTGTCCTGCACTTTCCAGTTCACTTGACCCTCTATCTTTTGCGAGGCGATGTTTGGTTGCTTTATCTCTTCCTATAGGTACCGCAGCGGCAAGGGCTCGAGGGAACTTATCACTCGCGTTCCACCACCTTTACGGACGGCATTCCGTTAGCACATTAGGTGCTGTATCTGCGGCACGTGTATATTGTGTTGACATTGGTAACTCCAGGCTAGTTTGCTGTGGTGCTTCCTCTTTCCCACCACCTCTGTTTTGTGGAATTCTCTTCCATCTTCTGTATTTCCTACTGAATTTAATCCCCTCACTTTAAAGCCTGCGTCTGTGCTCATATGCGTTTTGCAGCTAGAGGAGTGAACTTTTGAGGTTACTGCACCCCTCTTGAATAGGGCCTCTGGCCGTGAGTGGTGGTTGACAGCTGCTAAAAAAAAAAATCCTGAATGGGCAGATATGTGGCAAA
>JABUQX010043306.1:20000-22500 GCA_015478945.1 Trachelipus rathkii
TAAGTAGTGAACTTTGATACTCATTCTACATCCAAGTGCTTGGAAACTCAAGAGCAGCTCCTCCACAATCTCTCGGTAGTTTTCCGCTTTCCTGTTCCCAAGGAAATTCCGTACCACATCAGAGAATGCATTTCAAGCTCTAGCCTCTGCCGCAGTCATTGTTGTTTGTTGTAACAAAGTGTGGATCACTGATGAGTTTTCTTATTTGAGGGCCATCAAATATTCCTGCCTTTTTCTTCTCAGCACTGAGACTTGGAAAGCTTGAAAAATATAGCTAAAGCAGTCTCCAGTGTGATCAAGAGCTTTGACGAATTGCTTCATTAACCCAAGTTTTATGTGCAGTTGGGGAAATACAATTTTATTTTTATAAACCAGAGGCCAATTCTTGATGTTCTTGTCACTAGGCGTCAAACTGATTCTTGGTGGCCATGTCTTTGTCACCCAGTGTTCTAATGTAGCCATACTGTCCCAGAAGCACAGGAAAGAAGGGTATTTGATACAACCTCCTTATTTCCCCAGCAGAAAATTAATCATTTTCAAATCCACACAAATTAACTATCCATGAAGAGGGTATTGCAATCTATCCAGAATTTTTTTGATGTTGGCATACTCTTCTTTTATATTTATATTTCTGTTCTGCAGTAACACATTTCAAACTTCTTTTACTACTGTCAATAAAAAGTCTCCATTCACTTGAATCATATGCGAGCAGTCCCATATTGAGAAGAATCCCTTCAACATCATTACAATAAACAAGTTGACCATCTGAATGGAAGTACTTTCGCAGTGCTGCTTCTCTGTTACGATAAAAGGAGACACTAGTGCCAGGTCTGAGTATTCCTTTCTCTTTCAGCCTGGAAGCCAACAATTCAGAAGACTGTTTTGTCAAATACAAATTTCTTACCAGATCATTCAATTTATCCTGACTAAACATAGCAATTGCATCAGAATCTGCAACAGATGGCGTATATTCGGTTAGAGCATCATCCTCATCATCTGTAGAAGAAGGTAAACTGATATTTTCAACATTAATCTTCGGTAGTTCAGTAAATACAGGCACAGGTATTTCCTCACAATGTTCAACTGGTAGCCTGGCAGATGGGATATTTGGGTATTGTAAGTGGTGTTTGTTTGTCTTATTGAAATCTTTTACATTGACAAGGCAGAAGTAGCAGTCATTCAAATGATTTGTTGGTTCTCTAAAAACCATTGGCACACCATATCTCAGCTTAGCATTCTTTCCTTTAGACCATGATCGAAATGTTTCAACACACGTTTGCATACTTTGTGAGGTACCCAATATTTGTCTTGGTCTCCTACTTGGTCCTACTTTAAAGAAGGCAAGATACACTCTCTTGGCAAAGGTATTAATGTTGCGCATTCGATCCTTCAAAGTGAAGCTCACGCAGATGTAGCAGAAGATATCTGTGTCATTACGGCATCTTCTTTTTTAGGAGGTTGCAGCCATTGTTAGATCTCAACCTGCAAATGAAAAATATTACTTAAATTGTGATATGCATCTTCAAAACATTGATTTGAAAAAATTTTTATTTGTGAGAACATGGACAGACACACAAAATTCTAGTACTTTAAAATTAGAGCCCTTAAATTATGATGCAGAAACATAATCTTTCTTCAGTTGTCGATATAATATTTCCTCACTTAATCAGCAAATTAATCGGCAGAAAATTGACGATGACGATTGAAGAAAAATATGGCGATTTTCCCCATGACGATGACAATGACGATTAATCGTCCCATCACTCAATATATATATTATATTTATATATATAATTATATAATATATATATATAATATAATATAATATATATATATATTATAGTATTATAATATTATATAATATATATTATATATTATATATATACTATTATATGATTATATTATATTATCAGAGGCGACCTGCACTCGTACTAACTTCGTGCTCAGCACGAGCTAACATTATAGAAACGATCTATTTTTGCAAATTTCATAACTGTTATCGATATAATTCATCTTATTTTTTTGCGAAAATTAGTCAAATAAATGAAATTATTACATAATAAATATTAAAAAGATTATGCAAAATTAGAAACGAAAGGTAAGAATTAACCGCTAATAATATAAAGTGCTTTTAACCCATTAAAAAGGGCGGCAGATATGCACTAAATGCGAATGTGAAGTTAGAGTCACTTTAAATATTATATGGCTAATCATGGAATTAAGTATGAGAACAACGTTTTTAGATTAAAGAAACGCTTTTTAGAAGGACTGAACTCAAGTATTGTTAATATATTATAATATTATATTATATTATTAATAATATTTATATATATATATATTATATATTATATTATATATAGATATATATATATATATATATAATATATATATATATTATATATAGTATTATATATATATATAAATATATTATTTATATATAATAATATATATATTATATATAATCCTATATATTGTATATAGTATATTAATATATATATTA
>JABUQX010043306.1:35000-52500 GCA_015478945.1 Trachelipus rathkii
ACATTTTTTATTCCGATACTTTTATCCCAATTCATATAGCCTACTATATATATATATATATATAATATATATTATATCTATTGTATATTTATATATTATATATAATATATATATAATTATATAATATATATATATATATATATATATATATATATAATAAATTATATTTAATATATATATATATATATATAATTATATATATATATATATATATATTTATATATATATAATAATTAATATATAATATATAATATTATATAGTATATATTATATATATATAATAAATATTTATAGTAATTTCGGGTAGTATATATATATATATATTATATATATATGTGTGTGTGTGTGTGTGTGTACGTGTGCACGTGTGGGCGCTGTGTGAGTGCGTGAACGGGTTTGTTTATTAATAATTTAGTAATTAAAAAATATATGGCAAGAAGATTTTCTGGGACTGTTCAATAGCAGGCCCTCAAGTTAATTATAAGATGAAAGTTGCCTACTAAAAAAGAAGATGGTACTTAAGGCAAATCATTTATTTTAATTTTTATTTAGGAAAAGTAATTTTTATACTAAATTAATCAATTTTAATTTATTCTTTTGATTATAAATTCATTTGATTATTTTCTTTTAAAGGAATTTTGAGAGATCGAGTCATTCTTGTTGAAAATTTAATCTTATTTGCTTGACACTCAGTGCAAGTTACAATAATAATAATAATAATAATAATCAGAATCAGAATCAGAATATGTTTATTCAAATAAGAAAATTAAATTGTTAGCCAATTACTCTTAATTTACCGAATTTAGTTATCACCAATTAATTATAATCAACCAAAACTAATTCCCTAGTATTGAAATGGGTCTACTAATTGCATCACAGTGTTGTGTCATGTCCTTTGAGACCCGAAATATGGTTAATAAAAATAAGTTTAAAATGTTAAATAAACTATAATAAAATACAATAATAATAATAATAATAATAATAATAATAATAATAATAATAATAATAATAATAATAATAATAATAATAATAATAATAATAATAATAATAATAATAATATAATAATAATATATAATAATAATATAATAATATAACAATAATAACAAAATAATAATGAATAATAATAAAATAATAATAATATAATAATAATAATGAAATAATAATATAAATATATTGACAATCGTTATATTAGAAATAAATTAAGTAGTACTAATAATATAATAATAATAACATAATAAAATAATAATAATAATATATAAATATATAATAATAATAATAATAATAATAATAATAATAATAATAATAATAATAATAATAATAAATAATAAGTAATAATAATAATACCTAATAATAAATATAAATAATAATATCAATAATAATAATCATAATAATTAATTAATAATAATAATAATAATAATAATAATAAGAATAATAATAATAATAGATATCATATTTAATAATAATAATCAATAATAATTAATAACTATAATAATAATATCTATAATAATAATATATATAATAATGAATGAATAATAATAATAATAATAATAATATTAATATAATAAAATAATATAATAAAATAATAATAATAATAATATACATAAAATAATTAATAATAAATAATAATAATTAATAATAATAATAATAATAATAATAATAATAATAATATAAATATATAAAATAATAATAAAATAATAATTATATAATAATAAATAATAATAGATAATAACTAATGAAATAATATAATAAGAATGAGTGGGGAAGAGGAATGAATAACAATAACAATAATTAATAATCAATACAACAAATACAATAAACGATAAGTATAATAAAAATTATAACATAATATTGTCAATAATAGAAAAGCAATTACGACAAATCAACAATATTGATTTACAATACAATTATATCATAATACAACTAAATTTATAAGTAATTTCAATATAATTATATATATCGCTACAATCATGCTACAAACAATAAAAATAATTATAGTGATGAGTATATGTAAATCAAGGTAAATTAATATTATTAATTATAATTATAATAATTACGTAATAATAATAAATAATTAATGATAATATAATATTTAATAATAAATTAAAAAAAAATAGTAATATATAATATAAAATAATAATATATAATAATAAAATAATAATAATAAAATAATAGATAATAATAATAATAATAATAATAATATAATAATAATAATAATAAATAATAAAATAATAATAATAATAATAATATAATATAATTGATTATTATAAACAATAATAATAAAATAATAATAACTAATAATATAAATCATAAATATAATAATAATAATTAATAATAATTAGTAATAAATAATAAATATAATAATAATAATAATACAATAATAATCATAACCAAAATAATATAATAATACTAATAATAATAATAATAATAATAATAGATAATAATAATAAAATGAATAATAATAGATGATAATAATAATAAATATCAAGTAAGTATCAGTAGTATGGTAGGTTACCTAATTTTACTGTAGGTTCAATCCTGATTAGTTATTTTATTAATAATTTATTTATTAAATACGTTTTTAATTTTTTTGTAAAAAGATTTTGGTAGCAGTTTCGGTTTTTGAAAGTCTTGTGCATTGGAGTTGTAAGTTAGTCTGCTTGCGGCGTAGCTGACATTGCTTTGAGTGCTTTTTTAGTCTACAGAAGGGAGGGTTTTTCTGTAAGTATTATTTCTTTAACGGTTTTTTTGATTGCTACGCGCCTTCTTGTTTGAATGAAAAATTTGCTAGCACCAGAAAGTTCACATGAACGTTGTTATGGCTAATTTAATGTGATCTCTTTCAGGAGTGATATATTTTGCAAAGTCTTTTAAACTGCTAATACTCTGTAGGCTTTTGAATAATGGTAGTGTATGGCTGTAAAAAGTCTCCTGTATTGCTAATGAGGCGAATAAACCTTTTGTGTTACTATAACAGGGTGACATTACTGAGTTCTTGTGGTACAGGGTAGATATGGTAAGACAGTAAACGTACAGTGAGGGTGTATTGACGGTGAATAGTAAATTGTCCTAAGAATGTAAATTGGACAAAATTGTCTTAATTTTATTAGCGATGAGTGACCACGGTATCTCGACAGTCTGCTACTAGGTTGTTAATTGTTCTTTAAATGTCGTGTTATCATCGATTCGTTAATACCAAGTCATTTTAGCAATTTGCAGCCCTATTCAGGTTTTCTACAATTGTTTAATGATTAATATTTAAATGCGTTTAATTGGTTTTGTTGCTAAAAGATTATGTAAGATGTTTTTTTAAAGTCTTAAAGTATAGCTTATTAGCATCTAATCCATTTCATCATTTATTTTTATTAATGTGTCAGTTGCTTTACAGATAAGAGACTCGGCATTTTCTGTCATTTATTAAAAATGGATGGTATCGTCAGCAAAGAGACGGAAAAAAAGCGTTATGAAGTTGAACAGCATCATTTGTATATAAAGTAATAACCAACGGTCCAAGATATTGAGCCTGGGGTACGGTCCGGTTGATGTTTGAAGTGTGGCTTGAATTAGTTTTCAATTTACGTTTTTAGCGTATTGAGATCTCTCCCTTTAAGTAGCTTTTTAATACCATTGTACGTTTGTCCTTCCAAGCGCCATTCTTGTTCATTTTACCGTTATAGTATCATGATCTAATACATGTCGAAAAAGCTCTTGGTGAATATTAATGAATAAATAGCAGGAGGAGTCTCTATTTTCTATATTTCTGTTACAGTTTTTTCCGGTTCAAGCAAATGAGGGCATCAGCAGTTGAACGTTCTTTTCTAAATCCAAATTGTGAATATCATTAAGAATACTTGCTTTGATATAAAATATTCAGCTTAACTGTTGAAAACTAATTTTCTCAAGATATTTTACTAATCGTGTTTGTGATAGCTATTGGTATTGGTCTAAGTTTTTGCTAGGCAAAGGTCTCCTTTTTTGGTGATGGGAATCGAATTTTTTGCGTGCTTGAATATATTGCGGAAAATTGCCTGCCACAAAATGTTCATTGAACAACGTGTTTTCAAAAAGGGCTGGCTATTAGTGTCGTAGCAGTTTGATGATGGTGATTGGGGAAATAGAATGTACAATCACATTTTTTGTTTTTTACATCCGGCGATTACTTTTTTTACCTCCGGGACTAGTGATGGAGAGAAAAAGGATAAAATGAGACCGTTAAGTCTGGGAGATAGAAAGTTTCATATGTATCGTTTGCTAGGGGGTTGGTCGTCTCAAGATTTGCTTACGCGACGTTTACGAAAGTATTCCATGTTAGTCCGTCTGCGAATCTTATTTTGGTCGTTGTTATGATTGTTTATAATTCAGTTCTTTTATAACATGTGTGAGTTTCATTTTTGTTATTGTGAGTTATATGTTATTGATCACCCCCAGTGGCCTTCGTAGCTCTTGTTGCAATCCTGGAATTTGTTAGAGTAGTGTTTCCTCTTTGCTTTCTTAAGAACTGCCTTTAATTGTTTAATCATATGTTGTTATAGTACTTGGAATGGGTATAATTTTGTTTTTAAAGTTTCGGTAGAGTTTATGGTTTGTTTGGTTGATAGAGTTTAGCAAAAGCTGGTGTTAGCCATGGGTTTGGAATTCTTTAGCACCGAAGTTTTTCGTTTAATAGGGAATGATCGTCGTAGCATTTATTGAGTATTTGTACGAAAGAGCTTATAATAATAATCAATATAATAATAATAATATAATAATCTAATACAATAATAATAATAAAATAATAATAATAATAATATAATAATAAATATTAATCATAATAATAATATAATAATAACATAAAAATAATAGATAATAATAATATAATAATAATATAAGAATAATAAATAATAATAATAATAATAATAATAATAAATAATAATATAGTAATAAATATAATAATAATAAATAATTCTGCGGCGTAATAATAATAATAATAGTTACAATAATATATATGTTTAATAATAAATCAGTAAATATAATAGTTAAATAATAATAATAATAATAATAATATAATAATCATAAAATAATAATAAGTAAAATAATAATTAAAATAATGAAGAATTTATAATAATAATAATAAATAATAATCTAATTAGTAAAATATAATAATAATTATACTAATAATAATAGTAATAAGTATAGTAATCGAATAGTAGTAACTAATTAGTAATAATGACGTATCAATAATAATAATAAACAGTAATAATAAGTATAATCAATTATAATAATAATAATAATGAATAATAATAATAATTAATAATAATAATATATATAATATAATAATAATAATAATGAATAATAATAATAATAATAATAATAAAATAATAATAAAATAATAATAATTCAATAATCAATAATAATATACACAATAATCAATAACAATATAATATAATAATAATAATAATAATAATTATAAATAATAATAATAATAATAATGAATAATCAATAATAATAAATATAAATAAATAATAATAATAATATATACTAAACGAATACTAATAATTAATTAGATAAAAGAATAAAAGATGGATAAATAATAATAATAATAATAAAAATAATAATAATAATAATAATAATAATAATAATAATAATAATAATAATAATAATAATAATAATAATAATAATAATAAAAATAATAATAATATAATAATAATAATAATAATAATAATGAATATATAATAATAATAATAATAATAAGTTTAAAGAGTAGAATAACTCTTACAAACACCACACGATGTTTTCTAGGTTTCAAATTTTCAAGTGAAATGAAAAAAAAAAAAAAAGACGATATTTTTGTATCAAGTTCTTTAGTCTCTAGACTCTAGAGAAGGGCTGGACAACCATTGGCAAGCTGGTAAATTGTTTTTGGCACGTCAAACGCTTTTTTAGGTCAATAAAATATTTCCACAAAAAAATACTTCTCCGGGAAAACCTGTCATAACTTTTTTAATTCATTCAGTTTTACATGATTTACATATTAACTTACAATATTGTGTCTTTATTATTTAAAAAAGTTCTTCAAATACTTGAAAAATATTAAATATTATGTTCTAAAAAATTTTGGTTGGTACGGTTAAAATTTTTGTGCCAGAGATTCTGCCTATTTTGACACAGAATCTCAAAAATGTTGCCCATCTCTGCACTAGAATCTAAAGCAGGGCTAACCAAACCATGACCCGCGGGCCAAGTCTGACCCGCGAACGCCACCAATCAGGCCCGCAATAGAATTCCTTGGTTTTATCTTTAAAAAACTTTTAATTAAGTTAAACACTCACAATTAAACACACTGTAAGAAACTATAGTCACAAAACAAACTAGTCGCACTATATTTATCTTTTCAGATCACACTTATCAATCCGAATACAAACTATGGTATGATGAGTTAGCTAGGTCTTGGCCCTTGGTGCGGTAGAGAAGTCTGTGTGGCTTTTAGGCTAAAAAGTTTGGAGACCCCTGGTTTAAAGTATGGGCAATAATAGTTCAACGCATTTTCATTGAAAAGGAAAGAATGTAACTTATATTGAACAAGGTTTGCATCATAAACGTCAACAATGTCATGCACCAATATTTCCTACTCATTATATATAGTATGATATATATATATATATCAATATATATATATATATACATATATATAAATAATATATATATATAAATATATAGTATATATATATATAAATTACTATATATATTATAAAATTATTATATATAAAAATATATTTTGAGGTGTTATATATATTAATATACCAATATATATACTATATATATGTATATATGTCGTATATATATAGTTAAACTGAAGAAAAAACTGAAAATTTTCAATTAAAATGTTGCTGGCAAAACTAGAATATAATTCAAATCCTAACCAAACGTTCATCAACAATTACATATTCTTATCTTCAAAATTTACCTCAATGCAGATGTAATACATATGGACAATATTTGGCAATAACAAATGAAATCTTACTCCATATTATATTATGTGTTATCGCAAAAGAATTCTGCAATAAACTACACTATATTTTTAAACTTCAAAAATACATCTTAGATAAACTTAGGGGCGTTTCTGGGACTTATAATTATTATTATTATATATATATATATAGTATATATATATATATATATATATATTAATATATATATTATATAGTATATATAATATATATAATATTATATAATTATATATAGTATATATATAGTATATATATACTATATATATATCATACAGGGTGTTCTGTAACTGTGGGACCCCTGAAGGGAGATTGAGTGAGAGTCTATCACAATCCAAAATACCTTATCGAGCATTGTGTCCCATTGTGGCTAAGTTTCAAAGGATAACAGTTTACTGTCAACACGCTTTTACAAGGTTCGTTGAAAGTAAAGTACATCATATACGGATAGAACAATAATAATTATCGTATTAACACAGTGATTACTAAGAGTCGTAAATAGATTTAATATTTGTTGCACGTTAACAAATATTAATACAATGTATACCGTTAAATAAATCAGTTTAACCGTAATTACCAACTCAGTTTTTTTTCGCAAAAATCATCAGTTAGTTGCATAAATTGGGAAAGTTACAGGTGTAAGTGGTACCTGTACGCCTGCCAATCCAATCGTTATGAGATGCGATAGTTTTTCTTCTTGATATCTTGGATATACGATTGTATATTTTACCTTGTACGTTGGCTGAGGATTTTAGGTGTTATTTACCTAAAAATGTCATCGATCATGAATGGCGGACATAGGCATTTAAACTGTATGGTATTGCTCGGTTTGTAATTATGGCAGCGGCACAGTACGTTTAACAGACAGGTTCCCTAAGTAGGACTCTAGAAACCTGGATGAAGAAAAAACCTTTCAAAGATAGATGAACCGGTTACGGGACACTGGGACATTTAAATAATTCGCATCAAATATGCGAGGAAGCCAATTACATGTGAGGACGGTTAATTGTGAGGAACGGATCTTGCAGCACGTTGAGGACAATAACGGGATAAGTACACGTAGAATAGCAGCAATGGAAAATGTTGGACATGTGACAGTATGGTGTGTACTCCGTGAACAACAACTTCGCCCGTATCATGTACAACGTGTACAGACACTTGAAGAGGATGACTGTCCACGAAGACTTTCGTTTTTGTACATGGTTCCTACATAAAACCGACACCAACCAACGGTTTCTATCTGTCGTGTTGTTCACTGACGAAGCTGCTTTTACCAGAGACGGTATTGTTAATTTCCATAACAACCATCGTTGGCTGCAAGATAAGTCCTGATGAGACTTCTGCAAATCAAAGAATCACGAGTCATTTTAAGCATCAATGTAGGGCAGGAATACTCGGTGAACCGACTACAAGGACCTATTTCATTTAACCCAAGGGTAAACCAGGTGAGGTGTGTGCCAAACGTTCTTGATAGTTATTTAATTTGCATCTGTTCCACTGCTCGATGAATTGTTCCAGCTTCATATGGCTCTCGCATGTGGTTTATGTCATGAGACGCACCACCCTACTCATGACTGTAGAAAGAGGCATTTTTATGGACAAACTGAATATATTCCGAGAATAATAGTAAAGGCGCGTGGGAGACGCTGCTGCCTTGGACCTCTCTCGGTTCCTCTGAGTAAATGTCAATTAAGTACTATTTATCTTATGGGTACCTAAAATTGCACTCTGTGTTATTCATGCTCTTCGATACTTGTGTGGTGTTTCTACGACTTAAGTATGTCTTCATTTCTTGCGACGCAAAATTCGATATTCCCTGGGATATTTTGGAAGACGTCCGACAATTCGATGATTCCGGCGACTTCCTGCTTGCCATATAGAGCGGGGTCCCATTTCCATCACGCACCTTCTGTGAGAGTAGACATCCTGATGGGGGGCCTAAATTGAGAAAGTTAAGGAGTCTATTTAACTATTACTGTAGATTGTATAAGTGACTGTATACCTATAATAATAAATTGTGTTTCGTACATGTTCTTCTTTGGTTTGAAGACAATGCGTAGTATGTGTACTAAACATTATTATTGGTTATGTATTATTATTATTATTATTATTATTATATTATTATTATTATTTATTATATATTAATTTATTATTATTATTTATTATTATTTGATTTTTATTATTATTATTTATTATTATTCATTACCGTATAAATAGTAATTATTAAAGTTTATGTCTCCTTATTTACAATTTTGATTTCATTAGAAAAACTATATTACGCATGACAGTAAATGTGCTGTCACTTGAAACTGGGGGCACATAGAACACATGTTCAATTATAAATGTTTTTGATTGATGATGGAGCTCAAAATAAGAATTCCCTTCAGTGGGTCACATGTTACGGGACACGCTATAGTACAGGGTGATTCAAAAACCTCTGCGACAAAACTCAGGGCTGATAGGCAAGACCTATAGGAACATTTATTGTACAATAAGCTATGTTGTATGAACTCTTCGTTTCAAAGTTACGGATGATGTAAGGTAAATCACGTGATGTTGTTTTGACGCGTCGCTTACTCTTCGTATTACCGGAGATTTTGGGTTTATCTTAATGTCAGTGTATGGTGTGCGGCGTACATTCTGTTTTACTCCAGGGTGATAGCAGGTACAAAAGAGCATATTTGTTAAACAACGTAATGTTGTTTGACGCGAGTGTGAAAGCAAACAATGGGTGCTTTGGTTATGAAATCAATTTTATTGGGGAACTAATTGCAGGAGGTGTTTAATAGTGTCGCCCGTACCGTGATTACATTCGTTGACGGTCGCAGACATTGCCTGTCGGACTCTACGAACATGTCCTCAACTGTGTCTGGAATTTGATTCAAACGCAGTGAAAATTCGCTGAATCAGTTCCTCTCTTTTGTTGACTGGGTTAATGTACACAAAACTCTTCACATGCCCAACAGAAAAAATCTAGGGGCGTGAGGTCCGGGCAGATTTTTGCAGGCCAAGCAACAGGCCTGCCTCTCCAATCCAATTATGTCAGTGTAGACTCTGTTCAGATGCGCCCGTACTTGTGGGCGAAGTCGCTGGAGCACCATCATGTTGGAACCACATGTCTCTGCGGCAGTGGCGTACCATTGAAGATTATAATTGGGTATGGCGCTATATATATATTATATATAATATATATATATAAAATTATTATATATATAATATATAATATATATAATATTATATATATATATATATATATATATATATAATATGTAAAAAAAATATAATAATATTATATATATATATAATATATAATAATAATCAATAATAATAAGAATAATAATAATAATAATAATAAATAATAAAATAATATAATAATAATAATAATAAATGAATAATAAAATAATAATAATATAACAATAAATAATAAAAATAATAATAATTTATTATTATTATTATTATTATGTATATTATTATCATTATTATTATTATTATTATTATTATTATATTATTATTATTGATTATTTTATTATTTTTATTATATTATTATTAAATAATAATAATAAGAATAATAATAATAAATAATAAAATAATAATAATAATAATAATTATATTATTATTATTATTATTATTTTTTATTATGTATTATTATTTATATTATTTCTATTATTATTATTGGATTTATTATGTATTATTATCATTATTATTATTATTAATAATTATTTACTATATTATTATCATTAATTATTATTATTATATTATTGATTATTATTATTAATTATCATTATTATTATTATTATTATTATACACTAATAATAATAATATAAATAATAATAATAAATATAATAATCAAAGCAAATTAACTAAATATAATAAGTATAATATAATATATAATAATAATTAATAATACTAATAAATAATTCAGAGGGAGGGAATCTTCTCTAACATCTATGTTGACTTTAATCTTTATTTTTGCATAAAGGAAAACGTAGGCCTCCAAATTTTTAAAAATTAAGTTTTGTTCTTTAGATAGAAGCTTTTTAACAGCTATTTTTCAATAAAAAAAAGTCTACACTTCCATTTTGCACTATTTTAATTATTTTATTATTATAAAGAAAAATATCACTTAAGTAATGTAATAAAAAAATAAGGATTTCAAACTAAAAACTGCTGTTGCCATGTTTTTTGATACGTAAGTGATACGTAAGAGAAACTAAGATATATATTATATAATATATATATATATATATATAGTGTTATTATATATTATATATAATATATATAGTATATATATAAGTAAATATATATATATATATATAAGTATATAGTATCAGCATATAAGTGTCACGATGTTTTTCTTTACGCTTCTGCGCAGCCAGGTATGTTAGCTGGCATGGCAGTAATATATAATATAGGAAAAATGAAATCCGTATTTACGCCGATCGCAATAGATAAATTCACTCCTTAAAGAACAAGAGTAGTATACGAAAATTTCCAAATTAATGTTATTATTATAACGTTATTACTGAATGTAGGTTTTTTTTTAAATTTAATTATAAATTAGTTTCTTTTTTTCACTTTTCATATAAAGTTTAAATAATTAAGTTAAAGTTTTCTTTAAATTATTTATTAACAAAGGACTTCATGCCAGAAAGTATTGGTAGGAGCTACCTACCGTACCTACCCTATGTATACGCCCCTGCTCTGCGGGTCGCAAGGGGTATGTCGTCCATGAGCTGCGGAAGCGTGTTCTGGAGTAGTTGCAGGTACGCAGGTTCCATCCAAGCGGTGTGGAATGATGACAGGTCCAGCAGATAATCTCCCAAGAATCCTCCCCAGTATGTTTACGTAAATTGTCCGCCTGTAATCTCTGATGAATCATGCGTGCCGGATTGTCCTCGTCCCTATATGCGGCTGTTTTTCTGCTGTTGAAAGTAGCCATCACGTGTAAGCACGCCTCATCGGGTAAAAAGACATGTGCAGGAAAGGGCAGGATTATCGATGCTCCGTTGCAGAAACCACGGGCAAATCGCACACGGGGTGCGAAGTCGTTTGGCCCAAGTCCTTGTACTTTCTGTAGGTGGTATACATGGAGGCTTTGCTCTGCAAGACCAAACCAGAGAAGACGACTGACTTGAACCCTGGCAAAGTGGGCTAATGGACTGCGTGTGCAACGTCGATGGGTCGTTTGGCAGACTCCTCCACGCACCTCTTCTTCAACGCAGGAGTCCTCGTTATTACTCGGTCTTCCAGCCAATGTACCGTGGACGAAGGTTCCATATATCCGAAGGCAGCTGATCGAAGGGCGAGCAAACATTTGTGTGGTGGGGGTGATGTGTCGTGGGGAAACCGTTCCGGAACATGAGGTGCTGCTCTTTCGCCTCATTTCCGTTCGCACGCATCCGTAACACAATTATCATTGTCGTTAAACTTGGGAAGAGTGTAGTGATCCATTCGTAACTCGATTGCCGACATCCGGCACTGAAATCAACGATGAAGTTGGGCAAGGTAAAGGTATTGCCACGTGTTTCCGAAGGACTTTAAGCGTACACACATGTACCCACGCCACGCAAAAACACATTAAAATTGAGTAACCCAAATCGTCGGTTAACCAACATGCGACGCGTCACACAACATTAACTAGTGTACCTTCAATCGTCCGTAACTTTGTAAAAGAAGCGTCATACAATCATAGGTTATTTTAGCAATAAATGTTCCTTATCACTTGCTCTATCAGCACGCCGAGTTTTGTCGCAGAGCGTTTGAATCACCATGGGTGGACACCCTGTTGATATTATAAATATTATATATAGTATCATATTATATATATATATATATATATATACGTATATATACATATTTTATATATATATATAGTATAATATAAATATAATTAATATAATATATATAATATAGTAAATTATAGTATATATATATATATATACAGTACTAAATATAATTAATATATATATTATATAATAGTAGTATAATAGTATATTACTGATAGATAATATATATAATTAATGAGTAGTATAGTATAACTTAGTAATAACTTATATATATTATATTATATATCATTTTATATAAATAATATAACATATCTAGTATTATAATATGATGATATTATACTAGCGTATATTATATATATGATATATTATTATATAATAATATATATTATAATATATAGTAAAATAGATAAATATAATATAGATATAATATATATATCGTAATGATTGTATATATATATACAATATATTATATATATATATATATATATATTTAATTATATATAATTATATATAATATGTATTATATAATATATAATAATACTATACTATATATATTATATATATTTCAATATATATATAAATATATATATAAGAGAGATATATAATAGTATATTATATATATATTATAATGATATATATATATATATATATTATATATAATATATATATATAATATAATATATATATATATATAATATATATAATTATATTACTATTAATATATATAGTATATATATAGTATATATTCGTACACTCCGAGCAAAGAATAATCCCTCTTTCAGTTGGGACCTCAGCATTTTTTTGTTTCTTTTTTGCTGTGTTCAGATGAACGTTTACCATAGAATTTCTAGAAAATGGGTTTCCTATGAGTATTCCTTTAATTACTGCACCCAAAATTATAGTTTTCTTCTTTTGAGTTGGATTATCTGCTAGTCATTGAATATTAAATTGGCTCTGAGTGCTGCAAAATAAATGCTTATGCAAGTGCCACAGGAGTATTTATAGATGAGGGAAGAACGCAATGGAGCAGATAGAGGGTCTTTATGAGAAATGTAGGCACCTATTAGAGAGAGTTGGGGATGAAGACAGAAATAAATTTCAAATGGGGATATCAGTTTTGTTTATCAAACCTAATCTTTACGACCACCACTATATTAAAAATTAAAAATTAATAATAAACTACTCAAAATTTTACAAAACTAATATCCCATTTGAAATTTAATTTTGTTTTCATGTTGGCAGCACTCAGCGCCAACTCTCTATCAGGGCTGATGAACTAATAGAAGATCTGCTCTCCTGTACCGCTAGCAACCGGAACATATTTTACATTCCCACCCCCTTTCAGTATTAGAAACCATAGCTTTACTAAAATTCATCTCACAAATCTATCTCATTTCACAATTCTTTCACAAACCAACCAACAACTTTATTTAAATATTTTAGAATCAATTCACATACAGTCTAATTAATCAATCACTTAATAATGATAGTGGCCCGTTTTACTGTAAACTATTTTAGTGCTATACTGTGCTCTTTTGGTTACCAATTTTGTGACTACTTAGGAGAATCCAGGAAGTTTTATACCTACAAGCTTTTTCCCTTGACTACCGTATTATTGCCATGGTGTCCAGAAGATGGGAATTACTGATTTTCCAAAAACGTCGACCATTTCTTTTCATTTTCATCCAGAACAATTTTTAAAATGTAGCGATTCCTATAAATATGTATGTTGTATTAAATTAAATAAAAGCTCTTTAGGTCAATTTTTATTGTTTTGCTACACGCAATGAAAGTAGTTCCAAAGCATCTTATTTATTATTATTATGTATTATTATTATTATTATTAATTATTATTATGTAACTTATTTATTATTATTATTATTCTTATTTATTGTTTCGTATATTTTATTATTATTATTATTATTATTCATTATTATTATGTATTATTTTATATTATTGATTATTATTATATTATTATTTATTATTATTATATATTAAATATATTATATAATAATATATATATTATATATATATATATAATATATATATATATTATAAATAATAATATATATTACTATTATATATAATATGATATATATATATATATATAGGTATATATTATATTCATACGTATATATACTTTTGATATATTACTTTATACTAGTATATATATATATATATATAATATAATATAATATAGTATATATATTATATATACTATATATATATTGTATATATTTATATTATATTATTATATAGTATATATATATATATAATATATAAACCGAATATGTTGCTTTTGTCAATACCTGCGTGTGGACCGTGTAAGTAGATTAATTTTCTAATTCCTCTGAGATTACCTCTTGAGACATTGAAGATTTCTCTCTGGACTTTTTTTATCTTTTTCTTTTTTTCTTCGTTTGTTCCGGGAGTCTAAAGGTCAAAAAGAAGTAAATAAATGTTGAATTTCTTGTGTTATTTGTTTTCTTCATTTTCAGTCCTTTTCATTCTTCTTTTTTTTTTTTTTTTTTTTTTTTTTTTTTTTTTTTTTTTTTTGTTTTATATCTTATTGTTTGTTTTGTAAGGTTAATTTTGTTTTGTAATAACAGGGTGGGAGGGGTCCGGGGGAACCGACTTCTGTAGGGTGATTCCTCTCACTATTAGAACAAATGATAGAATATGAAGCGAGCATTTGGGCAAACTATAATTGGTTAAGAGACCTATATAGAATCGAGTTAAAAATTTGGCCAATTATAAAGTAATACTGGCATAGATTTTGGTATGTCTGACTATGGAGCAACAATCACAGCAAGGTGTTGTCAAACTATTAATCGGATGCAGCTGATGTGATTCACTGCAGCGTGAGCATCGAGACCCCATCGATATTAACTCTTGTTGTGCGCCAATACTTTAGAAGGTTCTACCTAATGAAAGTCCTTATTAGTTTCACAGTTTGTACGACTGTGGCGTATTCCCGGGTATGATCAGTAGGTGAGGCAGTGTTTTCCTATATATAATTACAATAGGCTTGAGGAGAAGACTTGGATTAAGATGACCTTCGACCTTTTGTTTTCGACTAAGATTATCACACTAAATATTTAATAAGCGTTAAGACGTGTATGAAATCAGACAAAATGTGCTCCTAATTCACAGTCTAAACGTAAGTTTCAAGATTGGAAGAACTTTTTCACCTGAGTGTCTAGATTTAGCCTTTATGACATTAGCGAAAAATGAGGGGAGAGCAAGAACTTGAAGTATCTCCTTTTTTCGGGTGGAAGGCCTATTCAACTTGCCGAGATAGCGAGAAACTTTGATGTTCAAAAATGTAAAATACGTGCTCAAGGGGAGCAATACAGTTTGTGCCAAAGTTTAAAATTTCGATTCCAAATGTATGGAAGAGCGGCTGACCAAACTTTATTATTCTCGTAGTATAGTTAAGACCAAAAATCATATATCCGTAAATATTTATATAAGCCTTTGTTAGAAGTACGTCATCAATTAAATTTAATTTATGAAAATAAGCGTGCTAATGGCTTCAGTTCTGCCGTAATTGTTAAATTAATTTATAATAATTTGTAATTATTTATATTATTATTGTGGTATTATTAGACAATTTTGACTAATATATTTAATATATTTCTTTTATTTTAATTTATTTTCATCAATTTATATATTTACATTTTTATTTTTTTTTTTATATTTATTTTTTTTTTTTTTTATTTATAATTTAGGAAATTATATTTTATATATTGATCATTTTTTATATAAAAAGAAAAATTATACTATATATATATGATATATATATATTGTAATATATACGTTCTATATATATATATATATCTATATATTTATTTATTTATATTTATTATCTATTATATTATTATATATTATTACTATTATTTTATATCTTAATATATTATTATTATATTTATTATATATTATTATTATTTATTTATTTTTTTTATATTATATTGTATTATATTAAAATATTATAGTAATATATTATAAAATCTATACTATACAGTACTATATATATATATATAAATATTATATTATATTATATATTATATCTTATATATATATATATATATATTAATATATATTATATACTAATAATATATTTATTTTATATTTGTTATATATGTTATTATTATATATTATATTTATTTTATTTTATATATTATATATATATATATTATAAGTATATTATATATATATATAATATAATATTATAGTATTATCTATATATTTATATATAATCATCATTGAAAGAAAAGTCTCTTATATATATATATATAATTTATATATATATTTTATATATATAATATATATATATATATACATATATAATTATTTTATAATATTACATAAATTTAGTTGGAATAGACGCTATTAAGGAGCTTTACGATAGCGTGCCAAATGAGTATACTATTGTTATATATTATATAGTATATATCATATATATAGATATATTATATATATATTATATATATACTATATATATATATATAATATATATTATATATATTAAAGAGTTCTAAAAGTCTTAAATTAATATATAATAATTATAAATATTATATTATAAATATATAGTATATATATATATATAGTATATAAATAGCTATATATATATATATCATATATATTATATTATATATAATATATATATATAATATATTCCATATATATATTTATTATATATTTTTTTTATATATATATTTTTAATATATATAC
>JABUQX010043307.1:0-32500 GCA_015478945.1 Trachelipus rathkii
GAGAGAATAATTTCATTAAATAAGACGTACAATTTACGACCTAAAAACTATATTATAAATATTCCTTACTTTCTGCTTTTTGAAAAATTTGCATATATTCAATGAAACACACATATATTATATTATTTCAAATGCTATAAAAATCCCGTTTTTTAGTTAAAAACTTCAATATTTTAATTAGAAAATACAATATATAATACAAAAATGTTGAATTATTATATTTAGAATGAAAGTGGGCTCGGTATTAATGATTACAAAATTTTTAATAGTGTAAAAATTTATAAGAGAAAAAAGTACGTGAGTTATTCAGAAGTATATAAAAATTTAATTTATTATTAAAACATGAGGTTTATACTAACACTGTACTGTACCATTAATGGTATATATAATTAAAAAATAAAATTGATATATAATTATCATTAAAAATACGTATTTCTTAACACATGAACATAATATATATACCTAAAATTGTAATTAAATAAAATTACTGAGCTTATTTCTGCTTTTGGAATTGCATTTCAATGAAACCATATTTTATTTTTATATATCATATAAATATATATAATGCTGAATATACCGTTAAAACTCAATTATAAGATTCTGAACCAAATTAAATTATCAATAATATGTTGAAATTTAGGAAAAATCGTACTTTTAAGAGAGTTCTAAATTTGTATATAATTAGTGAAAATTTAATAAGAAAAAAAAAATAGAAGTCGTAATTTTAGAAGTTAATAATTTTTTAATTATTTAATAAACAGGGTATTTATTATCTACAACTAAATTAGAATTATTATTGTGATCTATATTATTATAAATATAAAGATACATAATATATGAAATTTTCTATTAATAAAATCTCATTTAAAACATAATATATTTCCCTAAAACAATTCTAAATTCTCTGTTTCTTAGCTTTCATATACTACTTTATTTCATCTTACATGTAGACACATTATTTTTATATTCAAAGGCTGATGCTGTTGTGTGAATGTGGGGAACCAAATCTTAAGGTCGCTTAGGCTCTATTGCATTCTACATAAATTTTTGAAATTATAAGGAAAAATCTAGTATCTTTTAGAGAGAGTTCTAAATATTAAATCTCGTAATAGAAATAATTAAATAGTTTAAGAAAAGCAGGAATTTATATAATTATGTTTAAAATTAATAATTTATCTTTATTATATATAACAGGTTATTTATATACAATACTAATAGAAATATTAATTATATATTATTGGTTAATATATATAATATAAATATAAACAAAATATTGTAATATATAATATTAATAAATACGTATATCATTTAGAACAGCTATATAAATATATGATAAATTATATATATTACCTAATAACTATAATAAATCACTTATATTTAACAATTGATACTTACTTTGAAAACAGAGAGCCGTATCTATATCCTCTGAGTGAAAATCTGGATCTATTATCACGATTACTGTTTCAATCGAAATGCTCGAAAAACAAGACCGCTCAGACATTAGATTAACACATATGGGTATCAATAATTATCACCATTTTATACTATATTATTTATATATTCATCTATTAAATTATATATTAATTATTTTCAAATGTTATTTATGTAATATATTATAGATAATTAATTATTTATAATTTCATAAAGATTCTTCAAATAAGTTAACTACTAAATATATTAATTATTAAAATATTAGAGGAAAATGTATAAATTAAAGACATAATACTTAAAAATTAGATGATATTAAAATTTTTAATTATAATTGATATATTAATTATAATAAAATCTAAATATTTATTGTAAAAGTTATTCTTGCAAAATACCTATCGCAATTATATATTATTGTAATGTATCAATTATTTTCATAATACCTATGTTGACTATTATAATCTTACTTTATTTCACTGAGCTAATATAATTTACAATATAGAGCAATTTTGCGCACATCGTTAAAGACTATATATTATTTGATTATTATTATTATTTTTAAATCAACTTACTTCAAATGTTACATATGTAAAAACGTATTATTAACTATCAATATTCGCAAGATGGGGACGATTTCCGTCAGGAGTATCAATTTTTCAAATGTTGAAAATTTAGATAAAATAATTTATTCTATTATTCTATTTTTATATATTAGAGGAAATTGGAGTAACACATCTCAGTGTCTTAAACTAAAAGTATAGAAATAATTTTCATAACATATATATGCTGTATAGAACTCAGTCTTTATGAGTAAGTCTAAAAGTAGAACATGTTTTAATATTAATAATCATAGGATTTTTTCTTTTTATAATCTCATATTATGTATATATAATTAGTGTATATATAATTAATATATATGCAATTAATATAATTTATTAGGGAATTTGTGATTGAATATACGTACAATTATTTGACACCTGTTATTATTAAATACTTATTCCATGAAGTAACAAGAACATTTTCTTTGAAATCCTAAGGTAAGTACTTTGAGGTTTTTATTTATTCAAATAATTCAGTATCATTCCATTATTAGTATATTTCCCATGGGAAGTTTTAGCCAATAATTTCAAATAGTTGAAATTGAGGAAAAATGTACTTTTTTAAGAGTTCTATAATTTATTGTAATGTAAGAAAATTTAAAAAAAAAATTAATTTTGAATACATCATATTTGTTTATATTTAAAACAGAATTCATAGATATAACTAACAAAATATTTGGTATAATAAAAACAAATATTGTTATTTACAAGGGAGTATCTCTCATCTGAATTTATGAAACTAAACAAATTTAATTTAAATTCTCTATTTTTCTGCTTATTTTGAGTGTATTTTATAAGTATATGAAACAATTATTTTTTTTAAAATGCTCTGAAAATAACCTATGTTTATAAAAACTTCAATTTATTATAATGATTTATAAACTCATATAATTTACAAATGTTGAATATTTAGGAAATAATCGTTACTTTTAAAGGTTAATTTGTAATAGATGAAAATGTATATGAAAAAAAACAATTTTATGAAGTTAAATTTATTTTTATATAAATTAACAAATATTGATAAATTAATCATTTAAATAAATACTCAAAAAGGTACCATCTCTATTTAATATAATATTCTAACTTTTTCTGCTTTATTGAAGAACGTATATATTCTTTGGACACGATGTTTTTTTCAAATTGCTAAGAAAATAAATCTAGTTAAAAAACTTACTTTTTTCAAAATCTTCACGAAATAACTTCACAAATGTTGAAATTTAGGGAAAATCGTTCTTTTAAGAGTTGAAAATTTGTAATGTGAAAATTTAAGGATAATTAAAGCGTAATTTAGATAGTTACAAAATTTATTATATACAGGTTTGTCACTACTACATGAAATATAAGGTATATATAAAAATAAATATTTGAAATTTTCATTAAAAAAACGTCAATTTAAGACACACAAACTCTATTATTAATATGACCTTTTTCTGGCTCTTTTGAGGGAAAATAGGGCATTTTCTAGAATGCGAGAGAGAGAATATTGTTGTTCAATAATGAATACCTTTTCACAAACTCAGTTTTAAGATTGTGTAGCCAAAAATAATTATCACACCTATGTTGAATATTAGGAAAAATCGTACTAGCTTTTAAGATTTCTAAATTTGAAATGTGAAAAAACTTAAGAAAATGCGTAATTTTTGAGGAAGTTAGATTTTTTTTATTAAAAAATCAGCTGTTTCACAAACTAATTGAATATAAGCTAAAATAGAAATAACAATATATTGAAATTTCATGTGCACAAAAACTCTCAATTTAAGACACCTAGAAATTATTAATAAAATATCACATATATCAGCCTTTTTGAAATTGCATTATCCAATGAAATATAGAAAAATGTGAAACAAATATTTGTAGAAATTTCATTAAAAACTTCAATGTAAGAACACCTAATATACTAGTAAAAATTTCTGCCTTTTCTGATTTCTTAAAATTGTCTTTCAATGAAACACATTATTTTTTCAAATGCTAAAAATACTGGTTAAAAAACTCAATTTAAGAATTACCAAATAGACATCTAATGAACGTATGTAAATTGGGGGAACATCCTTGACGGCAAAATCGTACTTATTAGTGGTTCTAACATTTTAATGTTAAAAGTTTAAAGAAAACAGAGTACGTTTTAGAGAGCTTAAATTTTTTTATTAAACGGTTTTTACATCTAATGAAATATTTGTATATAAAAACAAATATTTTGAAATTTTCATTAAAACAACGTCAATTTTAAGACACCTAAAAATATTCATTCCACAAACCTCTTCGCATTTTCTCATTCCACTTTTGCAAGTTTCAATCGAAACACATTATTTTTTTTCAAATGCTGAAAAAGTACCGTTAAAAAACTCAATTTTTAAGAATTACCAAATAATTTAAATTGTTGAATTTTGAGGAAAATCGTACTTTTAAGAGTTCTAAATTTTGTAATGTGAAAATTTAAGAAAAAAGCGGCATTTTAGAAGTTAAATTTTTTTATTAAAACAGGTTTCACCAAACTAATTGAAATATTTGGTATAGTAAAAACAAATATTGAAATTTCATTAAAAAGAGACAATTTAAGAACACCGTAAAACTATTGAATAATTCACTTAATCAGCTTTTTGAAATTGCTTTTGCAATAATCAATAACAAACACGTAGGAGCTAAAATACTCCAATTTAGTGGAGTAACAAACTTCATTTAGACACCTAAAACTATTAACAAATTTCGCTTTTCTGCTTTTTGAACTTTCCAATTTCAATAAATCACATATTTAAAAATACTAAAAGAGAACCGTTAAAAAACTCAATATTTTAAGAATTACCAATGAAATTTGAAAAGTTGAACCATTTCGGAAAAAATACATCACCTTGTTAAGAGTTTTAAAATTGCACATTGTGGTTATTAAAATTCAATCAGAAAATAGACACGTAATTTTTAAGAAGTTAAAATTTTTTATTAAAACAGGTTTTTAATACAACTAATGAATATTTGGTATATAAAAACAAATTTTAAAATTCATGTAAAAGTACGTCAACTTACGACTCTCAACCCTAAAACTATTATAAAGTACCTCTTTGTTTTTTTTTAATGCTGCAATCTACATCATCTACCATTATTTTTTCAATGACCTAACAAATCCCGCTAAAAAATGAAAATTTTTAGGAATTACATATAATTTCAAAATGTTGAAGAATTTTAAGCAAAAACATTATTTAATAAAATTTAGCAAATTTTACACTGTGAAAATTAAAATAGTGTGACAGGTTCCGGTGTGTTTTAGGAGCAACCAAAAATATTTTTTAAAAACATGTTTTCAACACCTAATGAAATATTTGGTATATAAAACAAATATTAAAATTTCATTAAAAAAACGTCAATTTAAAAGACAAACCTAAAACTTTGAATAAATTCACTTTTTTCACTGGCTTCTTTGATAATTGATTTAAAATGAAACTCACATTATTCTTTCAAATGTGTTGAAAATAACCGTTTGAAATCAATTTTAAGATTTAACCAAATTATTTTAAAATGTTGAATACTAGGGAACAAAATGCGTACTTTTAAGAGTTTCCGAGAATTGTGGTTGAAATAATGAGAGTTCACGCAGTATGGAGAGATTTTAAGAAGTTAAATGTTTTTTAATCTTATTGCTCTAGGCATTGTATAACTACGCACACTTTGGTTATATAAAACAGATATTGGAAATTTCATAAAAACGTCACACTTAAGACACCACTAAAACTATTTACATAAATTGACTTTTTATGTCTTTTTAAAATTTGCTATTTCAATTGAAACACATTATGTTTTTCAATGCTGAAAATACCGTTAAAAACTCAATTTTAAAGATTTACCAAATAATATTTCAAATGTTGAATTTAGGAAACATCGTACTTTTAAGAGTTCCAATTTTGTAATGTGAAAATTTTTAAGAAAAAGCTAATCTGAATGTTAAAATTTTTTTATTAAACTAGGTTTTTCACAATTTAATGAAAAAAATTTTGTGTATATAAAAACAAATATTGGAAATTTCATTAAAATACGTCAATTTAAAACAACCTAAAACAATTAATAAAATTCTTCTTTTCTGCTTTTTTGAAATTGCATTTCCAATGAAACAATTATTTTTCAAACATGCTGAAAATACCGTTAAAAACTCAATTTTAAGAATTTACCAATAATTTCAAATGTTTGAAATTATAGGAAAATCGTACTTTTAAGACGTTCTAAATTTGTAATGTGAAAATTAAGAAAAAGCGTAATTTTATGGAAGTTAAATTCCGTGTTTTTAATTAAAAACAGATTTTCCAACTAATCGAATCATAAGTTTGGATTATAAACACAAATATTGAAATTTATCAATTAAAAACGTCAAATTTAAGACACCTAAAAACTATAATAAAATCACTATCTCTGAGCTTTTTGAAATTTGCCGCATATTCAAATGAAAACACATCATTATTCTGTTTCTCTTGGAAATGCCTTATAGGAAAATACAGTGTTAAAAACTCAATTTTAAGATTTTCCCAATAATTCAAATGTGTGAAATGTTAGGAAAAATCGGTACTATTGTGAAGAGATACTACAATTCTGATAAATGTGAAAATAAGTATTATGAAAAGCATTAATTTTTTTAACTTAATATTTTCTTGTTATTATATTGAAAGAAACAAATGGAGAAGATTACATTACATAAACGTAGATGGTAAGACACCTAATAACTTTTATCAAAGATTGATTTACATTTTCCTTGTTTCAAAATTTGCTTTTGTCAATCAAATGTTGTCATTTTTCAATAATGCTTGAAAATATGTTAAATAACTCAATTTAAGACTTACCAAACATATTTCAAAATGTTGAAATATTATTAGAATTGGTGTACTTTTTTTTTCTTTTCATTTAAATAGGTTATATGAAGTTGTTAATTTTTCATGTATAAAGTTTTCCAAAATACTAATTTCAAGAAACTTGCATTTCATTTGCAATGAAATATTTTGGTAAATTAATAACAACAGTATTGAATTTCAATTAAATAAACGTCAAATTTAATTTTTTGAAATACTGAAATTAATTTTGAATGCTCTTTCTGGCTTTTTGATAATTGCCATTTCAATGCAAACACAATTATTACTCTTCAAAGTAAGTGACAAATACTAACCGCTTTTAAGAAACTCAGTTTTAAGATTTACCAAATGATATTCACAAGTGTTGGAGTTTATGGTTTGTATCTAAAATTTTATTAAGTTCTATGGAATTTGGAATTAATGTGAGAAATTTAAGAAATAAGCGTACAATTTTAGAAGTTAAATTTTTTTTTAATTTCAAAAACAGGTTTTCAAACTACTAATGAAATATTTTGGTATATATAAAACCAAATATTTGTAAATCTTTCATTAAAAAACGTCAATTTTTAAGACACCTAAATATAACACATTAATAAATCTCTCTTTTTATGCTTTTTGGAAATGCATTTTCAATGAATACATTAATTCTTTTTTTCAAATTGATCGAAAATACCGTTAAAACTCAATTTTAAGAATTTAGGAAAAATTTAAGAAGTTAAATTTTATAGGAAAAATCGTTTGTTTAAGATTGCTGAAAATCGAAAGTAGATCATAGTTGTTATGCTAATGGCGTGATAATTTTAGAATTTTGTTTCTATGCTATTCAAATTGTTTTTCAGTCAATTATAATTATTGGTATAAATAAAATAAATATTGAAATCAAAAATATTTAAAACATCAATTAAAGACACATAAAACTATAATAAATGTGCTTTTCTGCTTTTTTGAAATTGCATATTATTCAATCCATAAAGTTCAGCTGCAAAATTTTCAACGTAGATGAGAATACCAATATGTAAAGAATTGTCTAATATGAAATTACCAAATAATTTCAAATGTTGAAATTTTAGGAAAAAGTCGTACTTTTAAGAGTTTCTTCATTTGGAAATGTGAAAATTTACCAAATAGGATGAATGTTTATAACTTAAAATTTGAATTTATTAAAGACAATTTTTTCTCAACAATCTTGGAGACAATATTTGGTATCATATAATAACAACATATTAAAATTTCATTAATATAAACGTAATTTACACGACCCTACCCCTAAAACTATTGAGTTAAATTACACTTTTCTGAGAACTTTTGAAAATTTGCGGCATTTAAATGAGAAACAACATTAATTATTTTTCAAATGCTGAAAATACCTCAAAACGCAGCAACTTTAAAAAGGATTTTTATCTGAAACCTTTTGAGAATCTAAAATCGTATACTTTTAGAAAGATACCAAAAGTGATCACAAAGTTATTTCAGGAAATAGCGTATTTTAGAAGTTAACATTTATAATTATTTCTTAAAACAGGTTTTTACAACTAATGAAATATTTTGGTATATTTTAAAAAAACAAATATTGAAATTCATTTAAAAAAACGTCAATTTAAGACTACCGTAAAACTAATTAAATACAATTGCTTTTTATGCTTTTTAGAGAATTGCATTTTCATTGATAACACGTTATTTTTTGCCAAATAATGCTACAAATTACCGTTAAAAACTTCAATTTAAGAATTTACCAAATAATTTCCAAAATGTTGAAATTTAGAGAAAAAAATCAGTACTTTTTCAATTAGAGTTCTTAAATTTAGTAATGTGGAAATTTAGAAAATATAAGCGTAATTTTAGAAGATTAAAATTTTTTATTAAAACAGGTTTTCCAAAAATTAAAATACGAATATTGGGGATATATAAAATACAAATATTGGACAATATACATTATAAAATCTATAACAAATTTATATACACTCTAAGAGAAACAATTAATACAAGCTTTCTCATTTCATGTCTTTTTGAATTCGTGCATTTCAATGTTAACTCACACATTACTTTTTTTCAAATGTCTGAAAAAATACCTTTCTTAAAAACCTCATTTTAAGAATTAACAAATAATTTCTAAATGTTTGAAAATTTAGGAAAAAATAGTACTTTTAAGAAGTTCTAATTTGTAATGTGAAAATTTAAGAAAAAGCGTAATTTTTAAAGAAGTAAAAATTTTTCTTATAAAAAAACATCTTTTCACAACTAATGAAATATTGCGTATATAAAAACGAGGACAAATTATTGACAATTTCATTAAAAAACGTCATTTAAGACACCTAAAAACTATAATAACACATCACTTCAACAGATAATTTGAAATTGGACATTCAATGAACACATTAGTTTTATCAAATGTGCCGAATCATACAGTTTAAAACCTCAATTTTAAGTTTACCCAATAATTTCAAAATGTTTTAGGGAAACATACTCGTACTTTTAAGAGATCTAAATTGTTAATGTGGAAAATGTTGAAAATGAATATTTTTAGAAGTTAAATTATTTTTAATAAACAAACAATATATTTTTGAAATTTCATTAAAAAAACGCCAATATTTTATACACCTAAAACTATTAATAAAATTCGACTTTTCTGCTTTTTGAAATTGCATTTCAATGAAAACACATTATTTTTTCAGAAATGCCTGAAATAACTGAAAATACTTCAAATTTTCAAGATTTACCAATAATTCCAAAATGTTGAAATTTAGGAAAATCGTACTGGCTTTAAGAAGTCTAATTTGTAATGTGAATTTTAAGAAGAAAGATCGTAATTTTAGAAGTTAAGTTTTTTTTAATTAAAACATGGTTTTCAACAACTAATGAAAATTATTGGTAAAATAAAAACAAATATTGAAATTTTCCATTAAAAAAAATCAATATTTTAGACACCTAAAACTATAATAAATTCTCTTTTCTGCTTTTTGAAAATTGCATTTCAATGGCAACACATTATTTTTTCAAACAATAAAAATGACTTTTAAAAAAACACATGTAGTTTAAGATTTACACTAATAATGTGAAACATGTATGAAATTTGGAAATGCTTAGTAAGCTTTTAAGATTTCTAAATTTGAAATGTAAAATTTAAGAAATGCGTAATTTTAAGAAGTTAGATTTTTTTATTAAAACTAGCTTTTCTTTAATGTGAAAATATTTGGTATATAAAAACAAATATTGAACTCCTTTCATGAAAAAACTCAATTTTTGTGTTGTGTCGTTGTAATAATTTGCCACAGTATCACTTTTTTTGAAATTGCAATTTCAACGCAACACATTTGCCAGATTGCAAATATTGAAATTTCATTAAAAACTTCAAATTTAAGACTCCTAAAACTATTAACAAATTCGCTTTTTCTGCTTTGTAAAATTGCATTTCAATGAACAACATTATTTTTTCAATCTAGTATGCTTAATGAAAATAAGTTTAAAACTCAATTCTAACGCATTACCAAATAACTTTCAAATAGTTGAGAATGTCGAGAAAATAGTACTTTGTTACAAGGGGCACCAGCGATTCAATGATTTGTCAAGAAGTAGTTATGAACAAATTGATTAGTAAGAAGTTTAAAAGTATTATTTATTAAAATAAGATTTCAAAATACAGGCGAAATATTGGCATAATATAAAACAAAATTTGATATTTCATTTAAAAAAACCGCTCCGAATTTAAAGACACTCTAAACACCTACTCTCAAACAATTCGCTGTTCTGCTTTTTGAGATTGCTATTTTCAATGTAAACGAGCGCGAGGTATTGGTTGCAAAAGGTCTGAAAAGTAACCGTTAAAAACCTCAAGTTTTAGATTACCTAAATAAATTCAAATGTTGAAATTTAGGAAAATCGAACTTTTAGAGTTCTAAAATTGTAAGGTGAAAATTTAAGAAAAAGCGCTATTAATGTTAGAAGTTAAAATTTGTTATTAAACAGGTTTTCGCTAAGCTAAGAAATATTTGGTTATATTAAAAATTCTTAGTTCGATAATTTCATTAAATCTCTAACAATTTAAAAGACACCTAAAACTATATAATAATTCCTATCAGCTTTTGAAATCTGGCATTTCAATGAAACACGAATGGAAACAAATATTGAAATTTCATTTATAAAAACTACCTTTTAACATTTTGTGCCCACTCTAACAAACTATTAACAAAATTCGCTTTTTTCTGCTTTTTGTAATTGCATTTCAATGAAACACATATGTTTTCTCAAATGCTAAAAATCCGTTAAAATATCCTCCAATTTAAGAATTACCTTAAATAATTTTGACATTATCGATTGACACACTTTCGGAAAAATCATACTTTTAAGAGTTTTTAAATTTGTAACGTGAAATTTTAAGAAAAAGCGTAATTATTGAGTAGTTAAATTTTTTTAGTAAAAAACAGGTTGTTAAACCCAAACAACCTAAACAGACAATACAATTTGGAAAAAAAATATTTTTTGGGGGTTTTAAAAAAATCAAATAAAAAAATTCAAAAAAATAATTAATTTTCTTCCCGAAATATATGTTAAATTTCATTTATAGAAAAGAACTTCAATTTAAGACTCTAAAACTATTAATAAATTCGCTTTTCTGTTTTTTGAAATTGCATTTCAACTGAAACACGAAAAAATATTTTTTGACATGAGACAAATTCTTCTGGTGCAATTTAAAAACGTCAATTTTAGAATTCACCATATAATTCAATGTTGAAACTTTAAGGAAAAATCGTACTTATTAGAGTTTTGTGAATTCTTTAATGTGAAAATTTAAGAAATAACGTAATTTTTTGTAAATAAATATCTTATATCTTATTATGTATTATAATATAAATAATGTTTTGTTAGCTCATAAATAAAAAAACAGATTTAGATACTCCATACTAGAAAACGTCAATTTTGAAGAAAAGATACAGAGTATATCCATAAATTTAAAAAAGTGTTATGTATTACTGTGAAGAGACACATTTGTCGTGTCCAATAATTGGTTGATTGTCTGCATGGCATAACGTGGCACATTTCATTTTCTTTACCATCAAATAAATTTCAAAGGATTTGCATATTTATAAAAAAATTGATGTAAACAACAATGATAATACTCTAACTGAAAGTTTTAAGAAAAAACGCCGTAATTTTTAGACAATAGTTATACATATTTTTTGTTATTAATAACAGGTTTTCACAACTCATATTAAATATTATTGTTATATAATAAAGAGAATAATTGAAATTACATTTGAGAGAAAACGTTCAATTTAATTGACACGCGTAGGAAGCATATTCAAGAGAGAGTTCCTCTTTCATGCTTTTTAAGCAATTGCATACTTATCATTGCTAAACACATGTATATTTTCAAATTCGCTAATAATACTCAGTTAAAAACTGAGCAATTTTTACAGAATTCACTTCCCTTTAATTTCGAAATGTTGAAATTTGAGGAAAAATCCGTCACTTCTAAAGAGTTCTCTAAAATTTGCAAATGTGAAAAATTAAAAAAAAAGCGTAATTTAGAACGATTAAAATTTTTATTCACTCATTAAAAACAGGTTTTCACAACTATGAATATTTGGTTAATAAGAATAATATAGAGCTATGTCAAACTAATAAACTTATTTTAAGATCAGCGTAAAAACTCTTAACAAATTCCGCGTTTTCAGCTTTTTGAAATGTGCATTTATTTCATATGAAACATCACTCAATTGTTTACTTTGTATCAAAGTATCCAGTATCTCACTCTCGTTTTTAAGATTTTCCATAATTTCAAATGTTGAAATTCTCTAGGAAATCATCGTCACTTCTTTAATGAGATTCTAGAATTTTGATATGTGAAAATGTATGAAGAAGCATTTATTTTCTCTCAGAAGTTAAATTTTTTTCTAATATTAATCAACAAACTAATGATAATATTTCCATTAAATGAAACGCAATTTAAGACATTCCCTTAAACAATTGAGAATACAAATTACTCTTGTTTCTGCTTTTTACAATTGCATTCATTTGCCACTTACTTTTCAAACGCTGAAAATACCGTTAAACAAACACTCAATTTTAAGAGTTACCAAATAATTTCAATATGTTGAGAAGTTTAGGAAAATCGTACTTTAAGAGTTCTAGGGGAGATTTTGTAATAATGTGAAAATCTTATACCGTAAAAAGCGTCTTTTTAGATAGTCTCAAAATTAATTCTTATTAAAACAGGTTTTCACAACTAATGAAATACTTTGGTATATTAAAAACAATATTAAATTTTCATTACAAAACGTCCAATTAAGACACCTAAAACTATTTCATTTAAATTCACTTTTCTGCTTTTTTTGAATGCATTTTAATATATGAAACACATTATTTTTTCAAATGCTGAAAATAACCGTTAAAACTCAATTTTAAGAGTTTAATTAATAAATTTCAAATGTTTGAATTTAGGAAAAATCGTACTTTTTAAAGAAGTCGTAAATTTGTAATGTGAAAATTCTAAGAAAAAGCGTAATTTGTAGTAAGTTAAATTTTTTTTATTAATAACAGTGTTTGTACAACATTATAAAATAAATTTGGTATTATAAGCGAGAAAATGTGCTTTAAAACGTCATTTAAGACACTCTAAAACTAAATTAATAAATTTGCTTTCTATGCTTTTAATAGGATTATACGATGAAACTATCAATTATTTTTCAAAAACCGCACTCTCTATCTGAAATACAAGCTTAAAGATTTCCAAATATTTCAATAAAGTTTTGGAACTAGAAAGGAATAATCATACTTTTAAGAGCAATAAGATGCTTAGTGGCAAAATTTAAGAAAAAGCGTAATTTAAGGAAAGTTAAATTTTTATTAAACAGGTTTTCTTTCACAATTATGAAATATTTGGTATATAAAGAAAACTCATTGAAATGTTCATTTAAAAAATCTCAAATTTAAATTCATTTTAACAATTAAAAAATTCTCATTTCTGCTTTTTTGAAATTGCATTAACAATGGAACACATTATTTTTTACAAATGCGATATTAACCCTTCAAAAAACTCAAATTTTACGAAATCTGTATATACCAGTAAATTTTCAATGTTGAAAGGTTATTAGAAAATCGTACTTGTGAAGAGAGTTACTTAATGTATATCGATGAAAACATATAGGAGAGAGGAGTCGAGTAAAGTGGTACTGAGAATCTAAAATCTCTCTTCTTATATTAAAAACAGGTTTTCAAGACTAATAAGATGCTTTGGTATCAAGCTAAGAAGCGAAAAATTGAATCTTATCTTTGGAAGATATTTCAATTATAAGACTTCTAAAACTTTTTTTATAAAATTTCATTTTACTGCATTCTTTGAACATAGTCATTTCAATGAAACTTACATTATATGTCAAAAAAATGCTGAAAATACAGTTAAAAAACTCAATTTTAAGAGATTTACCAAATAAATTTCAAATGGTTGAAATCTTAGGAAAAATATATGCGTACCTTTTAAGGAGATCTGAAATTGTGTAAGTGGAAAATTAATGAAAGCATAATTTTGTAGAGTTAAAATTTTTTTATTATATAAGAAATGATAAAATTGAAATTTTCATTAAAAAAACGTTATAAAATAAAAACACTAAAAACTATTATAAATTCACTTTCTGCTGTTTTGAGATTGACAGTTTCAATAGAACACTCAAAGGATTTTATGGATTGTAAGACCAAATGACTGAAGAACTCACATGTTTAAAGCAAACTATTTATTCTCACAGGATTTACCCCATGCATAAGTAGAGTTATCAATCATATGATTGAAATTGTAGGAGGGAAATCGTACTTTAAAGAGTTTGCTAAAAGTAAAGAAATCGCTGAATATAGAGTAGTAAAGAACAAAGTCGATAATTTTAAGAAACTCTAAATTTTCTGTATAATCTACAAACCAGGATTTATTGCCAACCAATAACTAATTCTGAAAATTATGGAAAATAACGAGGAAAAGTAAGAACTATACAAGAGTAATTGAAATTTCATTAAAAAATCGCATCAATGTTAATGTCACAACGATTAAAAACTGAGAGTTAGAAATGGTTTCAAAAGTAAATATAACTGCTTTCTTTATGCACTGAGCTTATATGACAAAAATTGCATTCTATAGAGTAGCCTATTCACTATGTGAGTTTATCATTCTAATAATGAAATATCCAGATATTGTATTAAAACCATCAATTTTAGAAGATGTATCCAAATAATTTCCAAAATGCTTTTGAAATTTTAGGAAAAATCGTACGTGTGTAAAGAGAGTGCTTTAAATATGTTAGTAAATTGTATGAAATGATTTCAGAACAACAGCGATATTTATAAGTGGACATGAATCTTTTCTCACTATAAAACTTTGTCGAGCTAACGCGTAAACTAAGTCAATAGTTTCTTCTCTTTTTGAAAGATTTCAATTTATAAAAAACGTTACAAATGTGAGAGAGATACTAAAGTCGCTGCTTAATTATGCTTTTAGTTACTACACTAGAATTACTCGATAGCAACCAATTATAGTTTTCTTTCACACTTAATGATGCGAAAACTAGGCGCTTGTTTTAAAATCTCGAAATTTCAGAGATTTCACCACAAATAGATTATCAATATGATTGAGAAGAGTTTAGAGAAAATCTACGCTATACTTTTACGCGTTTTCTTACAAATTTGAAATGTGTAAAATTTAAAAAATTCGAGTAAAATTTTCGAGAGTTATGAATATTTTTATTATATAAAACAGCCATTATAAAAGTTGCTTATTATTAAATTATATGTACATCTCTGAAAATATCATGAACATCGGATAAATATTTAAAAATTTATGCCGAAATTGGATTTACGAGAAAAAAAAAATCATTTTCCCCCCGTTTTTGAAATTTACACCTTTTTTAAAAATATTTATGTAAAAAAAACGGTGTAAGCGATTTTAATAGGATTTAACCAGTAAATATAGGTAGTAAAAGATTTTTAAATGAGTGTGGTTAAAGAGAATGATGTGTCTTTATATGTCTTTGTGTAACATTTGAAAATTATAATTTCTGTTTTTATGCCTACGTTTAACTTAAGGGGGGAAAAATTCTAAGAAATATTTTCTGTCATACATAGTTATTGTTTTACTTTTACGAGTTTTTCTAGTATTTCAGTGAGAAAAGAAGTATAATATCATACATAGTTCAAAATTGGTGTTAGATAGTAAAAGATGTTAAGTAGCAAAGCGTATGTATGTAGTATTAGAAGTTAATTAACGGAATTGTGGTATATGAATTAAAAAATAAGGCTTTCATCCCATCTATATGAAAATCATGTTTCACCCTACTAAGAAAAAAGAACTAATTTGAATTTCATTAAAATTTACGTTCAAATTTATAGAACATTAGTAAACCTAAAACTATTTAACCAAAGACTTTCGCTTTTCGTGCCTTTTCTGAAATTCGCATTTTCAATGAACACATATATAGTATTTTTCAAAGATGCAGTACCTAATGTGGAACAATTTACAAAAACTCACTTTCACAATTACCGAAAAATATATCATCAATTCAACATGTTAAGGAATTGAACATTCTAAGAGAGAGCGACGAATGACATGAGATACACTTTTTAAAGAAGTTCTAAAATTGATAAATATGTGAAAATTGAAAATCGAAAAAAGCGTCCAATTTTACGACAGTGAAAATTATATCACTGTGTTTTACATAAGCCTAGATTTCTCAAGCAGCTACATCGAGAAATATCAATATTTGGTAATATGTAAAAATAGCAAGTACTTCAAAATATTCGAGTTAAAAAACAGTTTACAATTTAAGAACCAACGGCTAAAACTAGGCATTAATTATAAATTCACTTATCATGTCATTTGTACGAAATTAGCAAGATACAGGATAAACCGATCGATATGGAAAACAATTATTTCGAATATTTCACTATATAATAAAACGCTGTGCATATATTTCTATTTATGCATCATAAATACTATTACACAACACTTCAGCTTTCTGCGAGCAGGTTACATCGGAAAGTAATAAGTCAAGTGAAATCATACTGTTATTTTTCCAACGAGGCAGTAATATAAAAGCAATAACTCCTGATACACTCAATGAGTTGCAAGGAATTCAAGTCATGTATGAAAAACTCCAAATGTGTAACATGCTATTATAGACACATGTTCGCGCCGAAAAAGTAACCTATGACACGTATACAGAGCGAGTTTAGTTAGCAATTTAGCAATGGTATGAAATAGAATGAACGTAAAAATATGGGATAATTAGTTATAGAGAGAAGTTACATATATTATTATTTTATTAAAGACATGTTTTATCAGCATAGCTGGAAATGTAATATAATTGTGGTATAATTTCCCAAAAATTGAATCTGTTTAAATTTATCAAAGTCACAAGGTCAATCTCGAAAAATAAAATCTAGGTTAAGAAAAAGTAGTCCGCTAGTTATGCTGGGTTGTATTATGCCAATCAGCTCGCTCCAGAAAATGAGAGAATAGCATTATTTTTATCACTTTGAGACAGACTAATGTTCAACATAGTTAAAAATTAGATAAAAGACGTCGAATATTACAGAAATTAATCAAGAAAAAATTGCCACGCATCAGAGCAACCTGCAATAATAGACACCAACTCTACAAAGGTTCTAAATAGACTTTTTAGAGTAAAAGTTGTGAAAATTTTAAGACGAGAGACGCGTAGTTTCTCTCTAGAAGTTAACCTCAATTCTCTTTATAGATTAAAATCAGAGGTTTTTTCACAACTAAGTAAAATATATTTTAGGGGCGATATATACTGGAAAGTCGAGTTCAAAGTAATGACAGAGTAAGAGACAACTTCGAATTAAAAAAGCAAATTTAAGACACACTCTAAACACAATATAATAAAATATTACCTACATTTTCATGCTATTTTCACTGCGTTTATTTCGAGTAGAAACACAAATTTTTTTTTCAATGCTAATGAAATAATAACTCAGTTACGATGATTACCAGAGTTGATTATATACCGTTACTTGTATACTTTTAAAATAGATATTAATGAAATTTAGGAAAACTTCGAACTATTAAAATTTAGAAAGATTTGCTATAATAGTGAAAAATTATATAATAAAATAGAGGCGGAATTCCAGAATGTTATAATTTTGTAATATTTAACACGCAAACTACCCACAACAAAGTATTTGCAATATATTGAGTAAATAATAAAAACAAATATTAAAATAAATTATATCAAAAATTCATTTGTAAAACAGTTTAAGACAAACACCTATAAACAATATTAATTAATATATCTTCACATAGGTTATGCTCACCAACTGAAGAAAAAAAATATTAGACATTATCATGATCAACACATTAAATTTATATTATATAAAATAGCTAAAAAATAATACATAAGTTAAAAAACACCTTACAAATTTTTAAATAAGAATTACCCTTAGAGGAGGTAGGATTTTTCAAAATCTTGAAAGGCAAAAATCTGTTTTTACTTTTATAGCGTGTTCCTTATATTATGATATGTATAGATGTTGGAAGAGATTTTATCAGGAGAGATAAAAGGCGAGGAAATTATAGAAGATTTAATAATTGGTGTAGTGACTTTAGGAGGAGAGGAACAGGTTCTGAAATACTCAAAACATCACACTTTCAAGAGTTGCATCTTGAGATTTACTAGATAAACAAATATTATGTAAATATTATATCAATTAAATTAAATTGTCAATTTAAATATAAATGGAAACTATTAAATCAAAATAGCTATTTACTGCTTTTTGAAATTGCATTTCAAAATTATCATCTACATTAGACAAATTATATGTACACAAGTACTAATAAATAAAAAAAGTACCAAGTGAGAAAAACACCAATAATTTTAAGAATTACCATAATAATAATAAAAAAATAATTTAATAAAAATTTGAATAAATTTTAGGAAAATCGTCACTTCTAAAATGTTAATTATTAAATATATAAGCAAATTGTGAAAGAGAGTGTGAGAGAGGAGAGAGAGCGAAGAGTAAATTTTTTTCTCTCTCCGTATTAGCATCATCTTATTTATCCTATTTTCAAAAATTTATAGCAAATTTTTTTAAGATTGGCAGATAATTAAATGAATTTCAAACACTTGTCTTAACTAATTGAACAGTAAACAACACACTCAATAATAATAATTTAATATCTCTCATTAAATATTTCGACTATTATTTGCTTTTTGAATTGCATATATTCAATTATGAGAGACACATAGCAATAATTATTTTTCATAATGCTAAAATCATGAACCTGTTAAAAACTCAGTTCTTAAGAATTATCTAAATAATTTTCAATGTTGAAATTAATATTTAGGAGATAAAATTAGTACGTGGTATTAAGAGTATTAAAATTTGGTAAGAGTTGAAAATATAAGTAAAAAGCATTATTTTAGAGTTAAAATTTTTTATTAAAAATGGTTTGCAAATTAATTTTTTTAATTTTTGGTATATCAAAACATATATTATTATAAATGTTTCATTAAAAATAACGATCAATTATAACAAACTAATTAACAAATCACTATTCACAAATATTCGAGTCATAAATTTTTTCTATTGCTTATATTTGAAAACTATAGGAATTTTAACTCTTGGATAACAAACTCCATACGATTTTTTCACACAGATGAAAGAAAATATCCGTTAAAAAACTCAATTTTAAGAAAATTAACCATAAATAATAAATTTTCAATGTTAAAATTATAGTGTACTAAATGAGTCATCAATTTACGAGGCTTACATATTATTCGTACTACAATTGAGCATTAAGTATATTTTAAGCATTAACGCGTAAAATTTATTAGATATTTAACGAGAGATTTTATATATTGAACGAGGGGATGTCACGATCAATTCTAATGAAATTATTGGTATAGGACTTGGAAGGACGGGTTATTCACAATCACTTTGAAAATTTCATCTATCTGAAAAAAAAACGTATCCAATATAAGATCCCGGGTACACACACGAGCACACACACTCACAATTCCTTGGTACTGGCTTATTGTTGGATAGAACGCATGCTTTTCTAATTCGAAAAAACGGCGATCATTTAATTTTCATAAGAATGTAAAAATTACGCCGTTTAAAATACTGCTAAATTTTAAGAGATTTTCCAAATATTTTCAAAACAGTTGTAATTTAGGAAAATCGTACTTTTTAAGTGTTTACTATAATTTGTAATTGATGAAATAATTATAAGAAAAAAGCGTAAGTATTTAATAGATAAGTTAATAATTTTATTTAAGGTTGATTAATGTCTGAACATGATATTGCCAACGATTAAGATGAATATTTGGTAAATATATGATAAAAATATAATTGAAAATTATCATTAAATAAACGTCAATTTATAGACATATATATATATAACTAAATAAATTAACAAATTCCTTTTTCTGCTATTTTGAAATTGTTAATATTATTTCAATGAAACACATTATATTTTTTATCAAATGCTGAGAAATATACTCAGTTAAAAACTATAAATTTATAAACTAAAAAACATTTCAAAATATGCATGGATTCATGAGGCCATATATGAGTAAACTTATTTAATAAGAGTAATTAAAAATAATAGTGTAATGTGTAAAATTAAGAAAAAGCGTAAAATTTTAGAAGTTCCTAATATTTTTGTGGTTTTATTTATAACAACTACACTATCACATCAAACTAATTAGAAAATATTTATGGTATATAAAACCAATATTTAGAAATATTTCATTAAATAAAAGTTCAATAGGGAAGTATATTAACTAAAACTATTAATTAAAATTCACTTATTGGTAGCCTTTTTTTTGAAATTGCATTTTCAATGAAACACATTTTTTTTCAATTGCTGAGTATTCATGTTATAAATAAAATTATCAATTTTTATAGAATTTATTAAAAATAATTTCAATAATATATAATTAAATAGAGAGAAAGAACATCATATTGTATTGTATCCTAATGAAAATGTTGCGATGATTTCGTTAAAAAGACATTAAATTCTTAAATCAATTTTAATTAAACCTAAAAACTATCAACAAAACACAACTCGATATAAAATGACATTTCAATGAAAACTAACATATCATTTTTTTCAAATGCTAAAAATCCTGTATTTAAAAACTCAAATTTTAATGAATTTCCAAATTATATTTCAAATTGTTGAAATTTAGGAAAAAATCGTACTTTTATAAGTAGTTCTAAATTTGTAAATGTGAAAATTTAAGAAAAATAGCGAGTAATTTAAAATGTAAAAATTTTTTATGTAAAAACATAGTGAGTATTTTCAAGCACTAAATGAAATATTTAGGTAATATATATATATAAAAATAAATATATTGAAAATTTATCTATTAAAAAACGTCATAATTTAAAGACACTCTAAAAACTAATTAATTAAATACTCTTTTCTTGAGCTTTTTGAAATTGAGCATTTCAATGAAACACATTATTTTTGTTCAATAAATGCCCACTAACTTTATCTCCCTAAACCTAATTTTAAGTTTTGGAACAAAATACTCTTCATGTTAAAAATCAAGGCCAAAGCTTTGAACTATAACTACGTTATCCCTTACCCTCATAAAGCCTTTAACAAAACAAGGCTTCCCTCCAAGTTAAATTTCTTTGGAAATAATTAAATTAAAGCAATTTATATTATAAAACAGTAGGTGAGTAATTATTGATTTTGTTAAACTTAAAGTTATTAGGTTAGACTTTTTACTTTAAACAGAATAGATTAATTAACCCTCATTTTTGAAAAGAACAAACACTGACTGTTCTATATGCACATTTCGGAAATTCTGAAAAAGAATATTTCCAATAATACCAGCCCGCACACTTTGATTCTAAGCAACTGTTGGTGCCTAGTTTCCGTCTTACCCCATGGATTTTCTTCCGTCCACAGATGCTGGTTGTGGAAATTTATAATACCATCGCGCCCAAACATTGCATCATTACTAAATAGTACGCAGGAGATAAGCATCCTAATGGCAGTTTGCCGAAATAACCAGAGGCAAAACATAACTCGTAGTGAATAATCATCAGCTGATAGACCATGCTCACGTTGAAGATGATACGGATACAGAATATAGATGGTGCTCACAAAATATTCTCCATTTCGTGCTTCGACTTGCAACAGGTGATGCAATCAAATGTCGTGTTTTGGGACCAGGATCGTCGACAACGTGCTATAGTATACGTTCTTCCAGATTAGCCGTGCCAGCTGCTCTAAGTCTGCCATGGTCGACGGATCGTGGCCCCACACTTCCTGTCTCTACGACTCGTCGGAACATTGCTGTAAATATTTGATGGCTCGGCAACAGTCTGTCAGGGAACGTTCTCCGATACAGCTGAGCAGCCCTCTGCCATCTACCATTAGCTTGATCGGCTGTTTACTGACCATATAAAATTATATAAGCCTGATTAGAAAATGTATGAGTGTATAAATTTCAAGAGATTATTATTATTATTATTATTATTATTATTATTATTATTATTTTTATTATTATTATTATTATTTTTATTATTATTATATTATTTATTATTATTAAACTTTACTGACAAAGAATATATACCCAGTGTTTTTGAATTAACATTGGATATTTTATATTATTATTATTATAATTTATTATTATTATCTATTATTTTATTATTATTATATTAATTATTATTATAGATATAGTAGTAGTATTAGTAGTCAAGTAGTATAGTAAGTATAGTTATAAGTGGTTTAAGTATGTAATCATACAAACTCTTTCGACGGTACTAACGCCTTCCTTGTGAATAATAAAAGCATTTTCTACATTGAAAGAAAATATATATTGGATACCTTACAGATAAGGCGGTTTCAAAAAATCTATTAAATAATATATATAGTACTTATATATATTATATAATAATATATATATATATAATATATATGCCACAAAGTCCAGTTTCTGATCAGGACTCATTTTGAGTTATTGATGACTCGAGCATCGTCTTAGTCGTGTATTAATAGGTGATACGTGAGTAAACTTGGCCAAGTCACGGCGACACTTTATTATAATATTATAATACTATATAATATAAGATATATATAACTATATTATATATTAATAATAATACTAATATATATATATATATAGATTATTAGTATATATATATACTATTATTAATATATATATATATATATATATATAATCATATATATATATATATTAATATATATACATATATATATATATATATTTAATAATTTAAAATTATATATATACATTATATATATATATACTATATATACTATATAATAATAATATATTGTTATATTATTATATTATATATTTTATAATACTTATATATAATAAGTAAATTTTTTTACTTTACTCTTCAGCAGAGAAATAATTTGACCTTTCTAAGGATAACTCAGGTACCAGTCTGTAGGTAGGTAAGTCGAACTAGGTAGGTTAGTTGGTTAGGTATATTTCAGTTACGCAACTTAACCATAACACCAACCTAACGCTAAACCCCTACAAATTAACTAACCTAACCTAAACCCAACCAACTAACCTAACCTACCTAACCTAACCTAGCTAAACTCTACCCAATATATACTAGAGACGTAGGACTCCGCATCTTTAGCTCCGCTAGTCCGCTAGTCCGTCTCCTGAGCGGAACCTACAATAGAGTGCGGCACTATAGCGGATATCAGGTGCGAGAGTCGTCAGAAATTAGCGACTTTCACTGTCGATCAAAAATCAGTTTCCTCGCTTCTTTTGTTCCGCACCTTTTAAAAAATGCAAATATAGTCTTACTTATAGAATATCTTATTGTATACTAATAAGAAATATCCTAATTTATATCTTTAAGTTTATTAATTTCTCTATATTTTTATATAGATTCTTGTTTTTAAAATATAAAAATTCCTCTAATATTTAATATATTAATTAATCTAATAATATAAATAAACAATTAATTATTTTTTAATGATATTGTAGATACCCTCATATAACTTTACATTAACTATATATATATACATAATTAAACTACTACTTTTGTTTTTGAGTGTACCTACTTTGATAATAAGTAAGTATAAGGTAATTTAATCTTATAGATGATAATTATTAGTATAATATATATTATCTTTTTATGTTTCGTATATATTACGACAAGAAAATGTCGCTCTATAAATATTTAGTAATATACACAGAATATACGGGTTTATATATATATGTTATATATTTTAATAATATATATATATATATATATATTATATAGTATTATATAATATATATATATATATTATATATAGTAATAATATATATAAAATATTATATTAGGAGTATGGAGAATATAGCATATATATATATATTAAGAGTAATAATGCAATGGTTGGTCAATATTATATGATATAATATATATATTACGTAATATAACTATTACATACATAATACTATATCTAACATCATTATAGTCATACATCCCTCATATTTATAATTGACTATATATGATATGTATAGATATATAATAAGTATATTATAGTATTATTACTTTATTATATAGCTACCCGAGTGACGTTAGCACTTAGCATCGACTCTACAGAGTCGAGTCTATATCGGACGTCTACTAAAGTCATTGGACGAAAAATTAACTCTAATGGGTTGACTAATGGTGTCAAAATATTTCAGATTAGGAGGCAGAATGAATTTAGGGACTTAAATTAAATAGCACGAGCTGCTGCAAGGATCACTTAGAACAACTCCAGTACAATCCTCTCACCAATACATCTTTCTCATCTTAGTATTAGGTCAGCATATAGCAGAAATTTGTTGACTATACGATAACATATGGATAATGGTAGACGCAGTTGCTTAAGGGAAAAGGTATAGTAAAAGTAGACTATTGTGAAGGGCACAAAAGAGAAAATGGTTCTGATTCGTGGTTGCCAACATTTGGGACAGCACACTACATACTTTTTTGAAAATGGTAATATGGCATTCTCTTATTGAAGCACGATTCATTGTAGATTTTAATATAGTTAAAATATTCATTCAATGTTTCATAAATATTATTAAATAAATTTTGTTTCATTTTGTATTATTGATTATTTATTTTATTTAATTTTAAAAATCTGTTTTTTTGAAAGTGCTTTAACATTATTACGGAGAACGTGAGGTATGATCGTACGGACTTGTGATACGCGCAGGTTTGTAGATGGTCTGAATTAAGTGTCGGAGGACGCTACGGACTACGTATTTCATCGAGGTGCGGCAGTGCAGCTTCACGGATCAACCCCAAAAGTAAGCTGGGTGCAACCCACCTCGCATTATATAGTATAATGTATATATATCATATATATATATATATTTGATAGTATAGTATATAGGTGAGTGAGAGTACATTATAAGGTATATATAAAATAACTATAAATAGATATATATATCTATATATGATATAATAAGTTATATATATTATATATTAATCTACATATAATTATATAATAGTTAGTAATATATGTAATACTAACTACTATTATATCAATAGACTATTATTGATACATTAACTTGATAATACCTCTCATTTCTGCTATTTCATTTTAATCTTATTATCGTTCATAAACCTCTTATTAATATACCTTATCATCAACTTACATATATATATATCATCTTATATAACGATTATAATATACTATAAAGCCTACTCTATCATCCTATATATATATTATTATATTATATACTATAAATATATAATACGTTAATACACATCACATTTAACTCAATACTCTATATCTTAATTCCTATATTTATTATATATATCCTTTATTAATATTAGTTCTCACATAACTCTTATGATCTCAATTCTACTTATTGACCCTCCAATCTCCAAACTTCACCTGAAAGGGTCATCATTTTCACCCAAATTTAATAATCTAATTTCGGTAGCACTCAAACTTTAGCAATATTAATACTTTATAATACTTAATAATATTTAATATAGATATATTAATATTATATATATATATAATCATATATATATATATATAGTATATATATATACCTATATTTATATTATTATATAATAATTAATATATATTGAATACTAATAAAAATAAATTAAATTATAAAATTAGAAGAAGAAAGGTCTAAACTTTGTTAAAGTTATGTCTTTACCCACTCACGCCATCAGGTTGCAATTAAACTGGAGGTACTTATAGCCAGTTTAGGAAACATTGTAAAATATAGCAATATTAATAAATATAGTTATATGTATATATATCATTACTCTATCATATATTAATTATTATATAATAATAATAACCTGCCTAGTAATATATATACTATATATTATTAATTAATAATATATTATCAATAATATAATAATAATTGAGTATATAATATAAATATATATATAATATAAATAATATATATATATAATTATATAAAATTATATATATTTAATTAAAGATATATAATTATATAGATATTAATATATATATGATATGATATATAATATATTATAATATAGCTTAATTATATAATACATTCTTAATCTTCAATCTTTACCTATTATCCAACTATTCTCAGTGTTAATACACCACTTCTACCTATACTTTTTATAGTATATCATCCTGCAGTCGTATCATTAATCCATACTACAATGTATAATCTAATTACTTATATCATATTCATCACACTAATCTTATATTAATATACTATATATTAATATTATATATATATATATATACTTATCTCAGGTTAGTTAAAAAAAACCCTTCACAAAAATTAAAAAAAAAGGAACTTTCAAACCCATAGAAACCTCATTTAAAATATTCTATATATTTGCGATTACTATCCAATCTGTATAGACGATATAAAATCAGAATGCTCATCTAATAAATTTATAATTATATTATATTATTCACATTTATTATACTATATTATATAATATTGTAGAAAAAATAGATTCAATTACCATTGTCATAAATGATTTGCACTGTGTACTGCCTTCTTTCATAACGAATCTGAAATTGTATTAATAAAACTCAGTTCGAATTTTCCATTTCAAAGCAATTTAAATTACAATATATGACAATTACTATAACCCTTTTAAAAATAGGATAATCAAGTTCCCTTTTCATTGTTGTATACAACAATTCAGTTCGTTATTCTTTGTATATTCTTTTGAGCTTCAGTGTCTTATCAGATCACAATTTATTTCTCAAGTTCTTATTTTATTCCATACAAGACGGAATGTTTAGAAGATTATCTAAGTTGCTCTCTGAGTCTTGTACCTCTGAGAATATTTGACGTGACCTAAAGACACACAATACCACAACTCCCAACCACAACCAAATAGGTTTTGACTTTTCATACCGTTTCTAATACCAATATTTCTCATTATTTATTAAATTATCATTATTATTATATATTATATATTTTATTAATTATTATATATTATTTAATGTATTTAATGTGATTTTTGTTTATTAATGATGTTATAATTTATTTTAATTTTTATTTTATTTTTTATAATGATATTAATATTGTATTATTTAATTTTAAAATTACTAATTTTGGTGGGTTTTATTTTAAATATTATTAAATTTTTGTTTTATATTTTACCTTTTGTATTTTTATTTTAATAATATGTTTTATATTTATTTTATAATTATAGCTAATTATTTTTATACTAAATAAGTCAACCAATAAAAAACTATTTTTTTAACGTACTGCTTAATATCACCATTTCCCAATAATCATCTATGGTCAAGGGTATTCGTAATCCCATGGCATACCAACATCACTTAAGTGCAACTACCCAAGTACATGTTTCAACAGTACGTACTTATCATGACAAAAAAAAATACAATATATTTTATTTTTTTTTTTAATTTTTCATTCAGAGTTTTTTTTTACTTTCTAAATAGGAATCTAGTTTTAATGTTTTGTATTATGTTATTAATTATAAATACTGTTGAATATAATTCTTCAGCGTAAAATAATTGACTTTATATTATCCTAACTTTTATTATATTATTGTTAATTAGATAACCATATTATATACCTGCTAAATACCGGATATAATTTTACGGAATTTGATTAAATTCTTACGTTAATTTGGGTTGACTAAAAACTGTATTAATGTAAATACCCATGACGAAACGAAAAAAATATGTCTACCCAAACCGTATATACTACAACACATGTACCGAGCTGATACACTTCATTTTCTAATATAAATTTTATCATATATTTATTACTATTGATTATAGTTAGAATTACTATAAAATTAGTAATCTCATCAGTCACATTATTAATTATAAGCTTAATTAAATTATGTATTTATGTAAAAAAAAATGTTTGTATTTATGTTATATTATATAATTAATTGAAAATGTTACCGTATTCTATTTAGGTAATTTTTTAAATTTTAATTTAAAAAGTTATTTTATCCGATTCTTTGTATATATATACTATTAAATAAATATATAATAATATTACTATATATATATACATAATACTATATATTATATATAATATACTATATTATTATTAATAATATTAATATAATATTATATAAATATATATACATATATAATATATATATAATATATATATAATATTTATAATTAATTAAATATTAATTATAATATTATAACCTTATTATAACTTATTTAATCATATATATTAATTTAGCAAATAATATTAATATCTACTATTTCCAGTACTATATAATAATGCTTCTATAATCTTTATTGAGTAATTTTTATTGCATATTCATAAAACAATAATATAACGCCTATATATAGAAATCTATAAATAGATTGCGCTGCAATCCATATTTTATATCTCAAGTCATCCCGTATCATAGATAACCTTATATACAAACATACCATATCCTCCACTCTATAGATTTATCTTCTATATATTAACTATACCTATCATTACTAAAAATTTATATTATAATATATAGATATTTTTAATAATAATTATAATATATTATATTAAATAATATATATATACTTATCATATATATATTATATTAACATATATTATACTAAGTTTATCTAACTAACCTTTTTTAATCTCCGATCTGTGTAGGTATTTGTCCCCCCCTTTCACTCTATACATTCTCCTTTACTTACATGCCAAAGTATACAATTTTTATTATTTATTTGTTGTTGGGGAACTAATTGTTAAGAAAAATAAATAAATCAAAACTGACAAATAAAACCAGAAAAACTATTAATGATTATATTGTATTCTTTTCATTCCTTTCGAAAAAATATTACTGTAGCAATTAACGTCAAATAATGTTCTAAATAATTACATTTTAATACATGAATAATAATATATATATAATTAAATAAATTAATATTAATAACTAATAGAAATAATAATATCATAGATATAAAATAATAACTAATAATAATATATAACAATAAAACTCCCACTACTTAAATTTAATAGTGAATAATAATAATCAAATACTATAATAATAATAATAATATAATTCATAATCAATAATAATCAAGTAACTACAACTTATCTAACCCAACGGGTCTAACTATATACCCTAATAATACAAGCATACTCATATCACCAAATAATAACAAATACTGTTAATAAATTAGGTTATCTAAAAATTGCTTATAATTAATATTATATACATAATAATTAATAAATATAATATAATAATTACTAATAATGATATCAATAATAATCAATAATAATTATAATAATAGATAATAATAATAATAATAATAATAATAAAATAATAAATAATAAATCGAATTATAAAATAATAAATAATAATAATTATACATTCAATAATTAATATCATATATAATTGTACCTCAATTTACTTATTATAGACATTTTCTGTTTCGTTTTCTATATCGTTTATATGTTTAAACTACTTCATCTCACCTGCTATTATCCGATGTTATCTATATATACACCTTCCCTTGACAGAAAGTTCAAGATTGGGACGAATCCTGCGTCTTTTTCAACTCTTTTAAATTTGTGTCATCCTAATTTTTTACAACTTTTATTGTGTCATCCTTTTACCATGTATACGTCTGTAAATAGCCAACCAGTGGCACGTGGAGCACTTTGGATAGTAAATAAAAAGTGTTTAAGATTTTTGTGAAATTATTTCAAAGAGAATATGAGTGGATAAGGCAACGGTTAGGTTCAATGTTAAAATTAAAGAGAAAACTAATTAAAAAAAAAAACGCTTTTCTGCAAAAAATAATAAATATTGAAATAAATAAATAAATAATAATAAAAGAATAAATTGAGTAGGAAATAATGAAAATAATTTAAATAAATATAAAACAATCTTGTATAAAGGAAAAAAAAAATAATGATTAAAAAACGGTTTTTGGGCAACTCTAAAAATGACTGTTATTTAAAATCAATATCAAATATTATCATAAAAATTGCGTTTCCAGAATTTTTTTTTCTCTCAACTATCACGCTAATCCTAGAAAATACATTTCAAGCTGATTGGAAGCGCCGTTTAGATCAGTATTATACTATACTAATATCTATATAAAATTACCTTCCAAATTATATCTATGATATATCATATATATTAATATTATATATTATTATATATAATATATTAGTATACTACTTATTATTACTTTACAAACCAGTTAAGTTATATATTAAATATTAATAATTCTAATAAATAAATATTAAGTGACAACTACAAACCAGGAAGAAACTGGGATATGATATAGGTGGAATATAAGAAATGAAAACTATTATATAATCAGATAAGAATAAACTAACTAATTTCAACAATATATATAAATATATATATGATAATATAAGTTTCTATTATATATATATATATACTATATATATATATTCATATATATAATATAGTGATGACCCAATACACCATTTACATAGGTGCAAGCAACAGATTATTTACTTTAAATATATTTTTTATATTTATATAAATAATTATATATGATATTATATTATAATATATATAGTTAATTAAAATAAATCTGTCACGATTGTTATGAAATATTTAAAAAATATTATTAATCGTTTACATAAGATAGTTAGAGATATAATAGTATAAATATATACGTATATTTACTATATATAAGTTATATAGTGTTTGTATTCGTAAAGTAAATATGAGTACCATTATTCTTTTGCTATTAATTGATACTGAATAATTAGATATACCCCGGTGAAAATAATAATATAATGAATAATAATAATATAATTATAAATAATAATAATAATATATTATAATAATCTTATAAATATATATAACATAATATATAAATTAATTATAATATAATAATAATTAAATTATAAATATATTATATTCTATACTATATATCTATATATTAAATCTATATATATTAAATTTTAAATACAATAACAGTAAATATATATATATATAATTCATATTATATAATATATATATATCTATTATAATAATAATAATTATTCATAATGTAAATAATTAAATAATAATATAATAATATAATAATATATAATTTAAATATATTATTAGAATTAAATTAATAATCATATAATAATATATATAAAATTAAATTAATATAAATATAATATATATAATATTAAATATTAATTAAATTATAAATAATAATTAAATAATAATTAAATTTATAATAAATAATAATCTAATAAATAATTAATTAAATATAATATAATATATATGACGCTCGAATGATAATTGGATAGGTTATAGAGGCCTACAAAGTTTTATATTCTTGGTAATAAACTTAATTGGATATATATATAGTGATTCACGGAAAATAAATCAACATTACTAAACTAAACTCAATTACCTAAACTCGTAAGTTCCGACAGAACCTCCCATTTAAAAATATTAAATTAATATATATTTCTATTATATTGTTTCTCATATAAAATTTTCTATAAAAATTATTTAATACAAATATCAAAATTTTCATAATTAATGTAGAATTAAGTACATTCTTCTAAATATCTAAAATTAAATATTACTTGGTAAAATAGGTTATTATATATTATGTATAGATAAATATATCTTAAGTTATTACAAATAACCTCATAATCAATTATGAGACTTACAAGTGTAATAATAAGTGAAATAATTGCAATGTGAATTTCCAAAGTATAAGATAGATTAAATTTAATTAAAGTTATAAAATATAAAATAATAGTAAAATAAATGTATTTAAATTCAATATGATGTAACCAAATAACTTTAGTTTCTAGTGGGTAAATCCTTGAACAGGAAACTTCGTTGTGTTGCTTAAGAATTAAATAATAATTATAAATAATTAAAATAATAAAAAATAAAATTAAATAATCAAATTTCAATATATTCATAATAGAGCTCTATGAAAATTCTATTAATGAATATTTCGAGATTATAAGTTCTATGATTTAAGGAATAATGTTAAATTATAATATTATAAATATTATTAATTAATAATTTATTAATTATTATATAATAATATAAATTAATAATATATTATTAATTAATCCATTAATATTTAATTATATATCAATATATTATTAAATTAATCTATAATTAATATATCTTAATATTTATAAATTATAATTAATATATAATTTAATTAAATGCTCTCTCTCTGTTAATTATTTA
>JABUQX010043307.1:35000-36158 GCA_015478945.1 Trachelipus rathkii
GACCATGTTAATGTAGAAATAAGAAGTGAGGTAGATAGCTAGATTAAGAAATCACACAAGACAGATAGATAGATAGATCCATACAGTTTACATAACAACAGTTAGACAGAATGGAGAGCGAGACAGATTTAAACAGGATGATAGAGTCAAAGTATAAAATATAAAATAGAATAGATAGAAAAATTGGACATTGTATGTTAAATAACTTGGATAATAACATAGACAATGATATGAATTAACATGGACAATGACATAGATAATATAATATGAACAATTTGACATGGACAATGAGATGAATAATAAGTTTTTAATAAAGATTAATGATTAATATTAATAATAACTCCGGGGTACATACTATTCCCATTCATGTGAGACAGCTGGCACTTTATAAACCAGCCATTCTCTACCTCGCAGTACAGCATTATAACTTTAATCCTAACTCAAATGATATTGTACTAACCAAATACGAAATCTTAGCACTACTCATGCGCAAATTAATAAAATAATTAATATAATTAAATAAATAATTTAATATTATAATACAATAATGAATATAGAAAATGTTTTTAATAGTTATGCAATTTCAAGTTAAGTATTAATTAAAACCTTTTAATGTTCAAATGTTTCAAAGGTTTCAAATTTAATATTGCATTAATTAAAATCATTTGAAAATTAATGTAATAATAATAATAATAATATAGTTATTCACATCATTTAAGGAACTTTTCTCAAGAGAAAAATAAGATAACAGTTATATATTAGATTAACTTAAAGTAGCCTCCACCTTAGGTTGTGAGTCACTTGATATATTTTTACAGTATTTAGATCTTAATAGTAGCAAGCTATACTTTCTGGGCTGATTCCCACCAAAGGACGTATAAAGGATCTAACGTGAGTAATTTATGTATGAAATAAAAAGATACAGTATGTATTGTATGTGGTACCTGTTGGTAGGGAGAAAGACCCCCATGAAAAAATACAGAAGGAAAGCGAGATGATTAAAATTGTATAAAGAAGAATTGGTGTGATAAAGAGGATTGAGACGAGAGACTTAAGAGATGATAGCGATTAGAGTGATCTAATTATATAGCATTTATAAAGGTATAAAATTTATATGCGTATATACACAGCCTAATGCCCCGGAAAATCACCCGACCT
>JABUQX010043308.1:0-15000 GCA_015478945.1 Trachelipus rathkii
TTTCATTGTTAACGTCAGTTGATTACCGTTTCACATTAACCAATACAAATAAATTAACAGTTCAACTGTGTGTGGGGTGGATTCTTTGGCTGCGGTCGCGCCATATTAAGGTCCATACGGCACAGCAAAGTTTAAAACCTTTTTCTTCGTAGCCAGTTTTACACTGAAGTAGATTTTTCGACCCAGGCAGTTTTACTGACCATTTGGGAGGCTCCAAGACTTAATCTTGGTCTCCGAGTTTCATTCAAAGTATGCCAATAGGTGCTTGCTCACAAAAGTATTCAGCCAACTAAATTAGTATTTTAGTGCTTTTTGAGAGACTAATTTATATTGCTGAAAAGCTACGAACCTTATTAGAAATCAGATATAGAGCAGTGGCCCTTAAGGTTAAAACTTTTGCCCATGAAATTTTGTTATTTGTTAGACAGTTTCAACCTCGTTTTCTCTATAACGTTGGCTTATTTTATAGCTTAATCTCGAAAGCGCGAATTGGTGTACTCAAGTCCTTAAAGTGACTCGTCTCTAATTATTTGCAAACCGGACAAAGGTCTTGGCGTGGTCTTATTAGATATGACTGACTATGTTAGTATAGTGCTAATGTTATCTCTGATCCCACTAAATTTATCCCAGTTTTAAGAAAGGACCCGCTGAGCATGTACTTCTAATTTAGAGAAAATAATTAATCCATTTTTTTTAGCGTAAAACTTTAAAATCTCTGATAAGATAAGGAATGTAAGCATTGTGTTTAATTGAAATATATCTCCCATGGCTCCTCCCCGGAGAATACTTTACTGGACCCCTAAAATTCACAGAGTCAGGTTAATGTTCCAATTCCAAACCCATTTTTAGAGCTGTTTATGATACGATAACATACATTAGCGAATAACTTTAGTCCCATTTACTCTTTTAACCCCATTTGCCAGTATGATTTCACAGAAAAGAAAAACTCCTACAATATTTAAAAAACTGGCCACTAACATTGACGTAAATAACTATTATAAGTGGCGAATTCTGTTGATATTGATCCTAATAGTCTCAATAATGATATGCGCCTGTAAAAGATGCCGATGAGGAGTCCTTCTTGAAGATATTTTTTTTTCACCTGAAACCCCACTTTTTCATGGTTTTAATAAAATCCGAATTATAAAACTTTGTCTTACATTGGCTCACTCAATGATACCGTTTTTCTTTTTTTTAATGATACTTGTTAGTCAGCCAGACTAGTACTCTTATGTCTCACATGGTTCCCCCTTATTGCATGTATATTGAACAAACTCATACGTTAATGCCATTTTTGAAAACGTTTGTGGCTACGAAAATTTTGTCTGCCCTTGCGCTTCATTTCAAACCAAAGACTTTGACTAATTCATGATGATACTTGTTTTACTTTTTTTCATATAAAGACAAGAGTTTTTACCCAGTTTTTGACTATTTAATAAAAGAAATAGAAATAATATTAATTTAACAAGTGGAGGAGAAGGTCGATGGTACTCTGCCATTTTTTAGATATGTTTAATTAAGTAAGTCGCTCCATGAATTTTACCGTAACGTCTACCGAAAGAAAAACCTTCAGGTTTAGGATTATTTCTTCAGCCTGTCCCTGCTCATTTATAAATGCAATAGTATTGAAAAACTTTAATATACAGAGGTTATCACCTTAGCTCCACTTTCGATCTTATGCATATTTACAGTATTCACTCAACTTTAGAAAAATATTATATATTACTAAGATAATTATAAATATATAAATGATTTTTGAACCAGACGAAAGCTAAATAGAAAATCCAGTACGAATGTGAAAATGTTCCTTAAACTTGAATTGGAAACACAATATTTTGTCCAGAAACTTATTACGCCTTTGGTCATATCTACGCAATTATTTTCCTCAATTAAAGTTATTACTCTGTATTATTCCACAGCCACAAGAAAAATCTCTTCCTTTTGTAACCATAAAGACGCACAGCTCCTGCCATCTCTTCGGTTCCTCTTCATTTATATTTTCATGTGACAGCTGAGATGCTGTTTATAATGGCAGCACCTTGCGCCAATTTTTTGGGAGGATCGATGAGCACAGAGGTGTCTCCACCTCGTTACAAAAACCTTTCTTGAATTCTAAACCAGCTTTTTTCTTCCATCAAAAGATCAATTCCATTCTTCAGACCACAAAATTTACTAATAGTAAACAATTTTAATATACTAGCACACAAACAATTTCACAAACCAACTTAACATATTTTAGAAACACTATTTTCAGTTTCATGAATAATTAAACCTCTCTAATGGTGATTCCTGGGTCCGTTCAAGCCTGCAACTGTTTTGACGTACTTGCAATTTATAACTTGTTTTCCTACTTAGATATATTTGTTAGCAAAAGATCCCTATACAACCGGTAAGTTTTTGCTTTCCTGTTAGCTGAAAACACTTCGTAATCCTGTTATTTAAATTAATTTATTTTTCAGTTACCTCTAAGACAAATTGATTAAATAAATTTATGACTATCATATTTGTTTATAGATTCTGTGCATTATATAATGGAAGCGACGTCCAAGGATTTAAATTGAATCTAGTGTTTTTATAAATGGTAATGAATGTTTTAGAGTTTTTCGTATATATTTTCAAGATTTTTTGGTTAAATTGTTTTTTAGGATTTTGAACTTTGTAAAATTGTACATTTTCCGAATTGTTTATTTATTATTTGATATTGTATTTATAGTTACTTCACCTGATGATGGAAACAGTATATTTTTCCGAAACGTTGTGTTATAATTTTTTATTAAAGATGTCTATATGGAGGGCTCTAGTGTTGCTTTTCCTGTTAAAACATATATATTATATATATATATATATAGATATATATATATATATATATATATATGATATGTATATATATATATTATATATAATTATATATAGTTATTATATATATATATAGTATATATAGTGGTTAATATATATATATATATATAAACTGCTACATTCCTTAGTTACATGAACTTAAATCTAAGTGGGGTCATCGACTCATTGAATGAATTAGTTCTAAAAAATAGAATAGCATCTTCCTGAATCCTTCTTCGCATTTTCCTCTTAGGTCTGATTAATAATGCGAAGACAGAAATGCCGTTCAACGTCTCACTTTGTGTTGAAGGTCAGATAAGTAACAGGAATTTCAGCTTCTTGTACAATGTAGCTGGACCCTACTTTTCGATGGCCTCTTCTAAATTTAAGCTTCGAAGTTATGATGAAATTTTTGTTAACTTCTTTTAGAGCAGCAAAGAAATTTTGTTTAAAAAGTTATGGATATATTGTGTACTAAGGATGAGGGAGGACTTTTTGACCTTTTTCGAGAATCCAGGTCACGTCCTTTCCGACTAAAGCTCTTCAATATCTAGAATTTTTTCATACTCATCTTCTGAGCTTTCTGAAAAATGAAGATAGTAATGGGGATAGTTTTAGTTTCATTACTTACAATATATTCAGATGTATCCTTTTTTTCTTGAACTTCCTGCAACCCTTTAATACAAATTGCCACTTTGCAAAGTGCAGATTTAGCTTTTTGTTGTTGATCTTCAGTTAAGCTTACCCTGTAGGTAGGATCAGTATATAAACAGCAGCTAGTAGAATATCATTGTCAATGATAGGAAATTTTTCTTTTCATAGCCCATGGAAGTCTTGTAATTTCTTCAGCATTTCAATATAGATGGTACAAAGTTAAAGGTTGAATTTATTAGAATATAATTCAAATTAAAACATAAGATGCAGGTTCAAAAAACTTTGAAGTTTGCAATTCCATTTTGTAACATGGAAGTCGCAAGTCAATGAACTTGTATGAAGTGATTGAAGTCACTCGCAGAATCACAATTCAAAACTTTGTTAGTTCAAAATTTTCTGAACTCCAACTCTACTATCGCTATTACCGACTCCGACTCGCTCAGCCGACTCACCGTTTTCAAATTGCCGGACTCCGAACTCCGACTCCCCGACTCTGGCCCTGCACCGCAGGAGTGAAACACGGCCACAAAAACCTGACACACTACAAAAAAGTCCAACGATTCAAAATCATGGCTAGCAGAAAACAGATTGTCCGCCGCCTCACCAAACAAATCATGAATTATTTCAATCACCACCGACCCCTAACTCGGCACACCACCAACTTGGCATCACACACCTCCACGTCTACTTAAACAACATTGGCCATACCCCTCAATAAAACTCCCAAAATCCTCGGAGTAACCTTTGACACACATCTCTCATAAAACACACATTCAACATAATTTCATCTGCAAAATAAGAAAAATGAAACATATTAAGGAAACCATCACTGGCACATACCTTCCACAAAACAATTAAACAGATATCCACCACCCATATCAAACAATACCATTTGTCTGACCTCTAAACTACCCCTCTCTCCAACTTGGGGCCCCACTAGCTAATCAAAACAACATAAAGAATTCATACGGCAGAAACAACGCACTAAGATATAACAGGATGCACATCAACAATACCACAGCAACACCTACACGGATGAAACAATACTACCCATAGACACATGCTTGGATGGACATGATGGGCACACAATTCTTTACCAAAAACTCAAACACCCCAACACCCATGGCCACATTGCCTTCTCTAACCCCATCCCCCACAGACTCAGACACATCCTTTCTTTCACCCGGTTTATAATTCCAAACAAATTCTGAGGCAACATTCGACCTCCACCAAGCAACACATATTCACCAAAACAAAATCCACACGACACTAAACAGAAACCATTTAATATGCAGACCACCAACAACATGTTAAAAAAAAAACATCCACCAAAAATAGCACCAGGATTCAACTAATTCCGAGAACCAATGCATCAACTTTGAAGTCAAGTTAGTGAAAGCCGACCGATCCTAACTTAGCAATTAGTTAACAGAACCACAGATCCAGCTCTCAACCAAAGCTACTACAACATGCTGGGTAAAATGTCAACGCTAGGTCTTCCGGAGTTGACAGTCAATCTTCACTTTGATTTATCTCTGTTGTAATCATAATGCTTCTCAACTCAGAACAATCGAACATTTACATCCCTGGAAGATTCTCTGGAGGAGGGCCGTTGCGTTCGTGCCGAGTACTTGGACGCGGTATGGCTCCTCCCATGATGGGGTATATAATACAGGTATATTATTATATATAATATATATATATATATATATATATTACTATATATATATATATATATATATATATATAGTTATATATACTATATATATATCATATACACCACCGCTTCCCACTCCAAGACCAGGGGTATGTGTGGCGATAATCATGCACTGAATAACGGAAATAGTAGTAGAAGTAAATATGAGCAAGTTCGAAAAAAGGAGTCCCAGCCTTACCGCCCTCTTTATATCTTTTAGTGATGAACTTTTTCCAAGTCAGAAAAATCCACCCTGGAACTTCACAAGAAGTGAATGGACCCTCTCTATGGCATCTTGTGAATGTAGGGTTCATCCCCTTGGCCATGCCCACAACCATGCCCACAACCATACCCCACTCACAAACCACGCCATTCACTCCTATTATGGCACCTCTTTCTCGAATTTGCCACAACTCACTTCCTCTTCCTCCAGACATTACCTTACTAACTCAACATCCCCTTTTTCTTGGTCCTCTCCAACCGGTCGATTACCGGAACACACTCAACCAATATACATTGCAGCTTAGCCAACGACCCAACTCCATGCCTTTCCACACGACCAAAACTCTCACCTCATGTTACTTTTCATATTATTCTCTCATTTATGTACTCTTTTCTCACACAACACAACTCTTTAATGCCTTCATTCCTAATTTCATAATTTTTTCTCACACAGCTTAACATACCACTAACGATTGTCCATCTGAAACACATTGTTACTTTAAACTCTATACCTCTTATTCGATCCCATAGTTTCACTACTATATCATAACAACAGGTAATAACCATGCCCCTCATGTAGACCCTAGCAATCTCAAGGATTTAGTCCCTTACATCCATCAGGTATTTACTTGCACCAGTAAACGTTCTTACCATTCACAACTTTCGTACTGCACTCTGCAATCATCCAATTCGCCATATTATATATATATATTATATATAGATATAAATATAATATTATTATTATATATATATATATATATATATATCATATATATATATATATATATATATATACTATTATATATCATATATATTAGTGATTGTTCGGATGTTAAATTTTGAAATTCACGGTATGCGGATGTGAGTTTCTAAACATCCCCGATGAGGATGTCGGAAGTAAATGAGGATGTCAGATTTTTTTACATTCGCGAATGCGATTACGAATGTTATCAATTTATTTTTATCAACTTTGTCAGCTAAAATTCCTGCTTATATATATATAGTATATATATATAGTATATATAGTATATATATTATATTAGTATATATAATATATACTATATATATATATATATATATATATAATATATATATATATATTATATATATATATACTATATTATATATATATTATATAGTATATATATAAATAATAATAACAAGTTAGGATTATCGTACCGTCTTAAAATTTGGTCGCGCGCCAGGTGATGACGTAACCTCGTCGTAGACGAGGTTTCGTGTCCGTGCACCCACCCGGAAGGCATGCCACCATCTAAAAATAGGAAATGACCGTAGAAGGCTGAAATTTGGAGATGGTATAGAGAAGGAAGGAGTAAGTAGGATTCGGATTTGGATTCGGAGCCGGAGCCGGAGCCGGAGCTGGAGCTAGAGCCGGCACCGGTGCTGAAGCCGGTGCGTTCCCGAGTTAGTAAATATTTATATAATAATACAATATTTGTATCCATATATATGTTATCGAACCCGTAGATCTCGAATATGAGGATTGTAAGTTTGTAAAGGTGGGTCCCCAGTAGAAATGAACGAAATGCATAAGAGAAGTGGAGAAAAGAGTCGGAGTTAGAGAAGGAAGGAGTCAGAGAAGGAGTCGGAGTCAGAGGAGTCGGAGTCGATGCATGCACCGGTGCTGGAGCTGGTGCGGTGTGGTGCTGAATTAATAAATATTCGTTTAGTCCCATATTATTATCAAAATATATGTTTATAAGATCGTAGATCTCAAATAAGGGGGATTCAAGTTTCTAATAAATGTCTGGGGACTTTCCCAGAGATGGTCCCCAACTAAAAAAAAGAAGAAAGGCATGGAATGCCAAACAGAAGAGGAAGGATAAATAAGATTAGAGCAATAACATGGATGCATCTTACATACATAACCCGTTTTCTAAAGGTTGAAGACTGACATTTCTATTTCTAAATCTCGTTTTCTTTTTATTAACTTTAACTAAAATATATTGTTTGCTATTTTATTTTATAAGTTTCATTTTACATTTATTCTTTATGTTAATTTAAATTTTTTTAATTTATTTTCAAATTTTTATTATATTTTATTTATTTTTTAATTTATTTTTGTTTTATTTGCTTGAAACATTTTGTTTTTACTAAAATTTTTATTCTTTTTATGTTTATAACGTAAATTTTTTTCGTTTTTACACACTCTAAAAGTAGAAAATCATAAATCAATGAGATAGGAGACACCTTACCCACCCATTATGATCTATTGGTCTTTTGATCTATTGATCTATTCATATATTGATTAATTGATTCAAGTCATATTTTGTATAACATAACACAAAACTTTTATTTATTTTTATTTTATTTTGTTCAAAAATATATTTGTTACTAAAATTTTTTTATTCTTTTTATGTTTATAACTTAAAAAATTTGCGTTTTTAACACCCCCTAATAGCAGTAAATCGTAATCAAACCACCCACGCCCAATTCTCACCGCACCCCAAGTCATGAATCTATTGATCCTATGGATCTATTGATTTCGTCCATATTTTCGTATAACATAGCACAAAAAACTTTTATTTATTTTATTTTATTTGTTTAAAAATATTATTTTTTACTAAAATTTTTTATTTTTATATATATAACTTAAAAAATTTGCATTTTTACACCATCTAAAGCAGTAAATCAGTAAATTATAATGCCCACACACCCTGCCCTCGTCAGTCCTTCCATGATCTTATTGATCTTTTTGATCTATTGATTACGTCTCACATTTTCAAGTATCATTTTGGGATAAACATAACATAAAAATAAGCTCTTTATTAACCAATAAATCGGATATATGCTAACGTACAAAAATTTTCACATTAATAAAGCTAACATAAGCATCACCTGAAACTAGAAAAATGTACAACGGACAAACCTCAACATATACGTAAGCCGATTAAACCTACTTAACATTAACAAAGTTCCATATTTAACAATCGTAAAGTAACTAACATAGCATACAAATACGTAATCTATTCACACTTTTCAAGCAAATCTCTAATATATCAATGTTAATTTTTACATAACATAGTAATATTAGCAAAAATTTATCATCAAACATTGTCTAATTATCATACCTTACAAACGAATATATGCTACGCTAACAAAGTTTTTTACATTAACAACGTAATATTTAACAAAAATTTATCCAAACCTTACCTAACTATCATAATTTCAACGAATAATTGCAAAACATAACAAAGTTTTAGTTTCTAACACCTCATCACCAGCTAACACAGTAAATTTATCTTACGAACTTATAATTTCAACAAATCAGTGTTATTTCCACATTGACAATTGTCATAGTAATATTTAACAAAACGTAACAAAATATAACATATCTAACACTACAATAGACGAAAACCTACAATAGAATATCTAACATTTGGAACCTATGATATAAGACATTAACCATTTGACCTATGAATATGTTTCTCACCTGCCCATCATTACACAGCAAACCTCAACTTATTCCTGCTTTTCAATCAATATCATCAAGTAAGCTAAAGCAGTATTATCTAACCAAATTTCTTAACAAAGTATTCAACACTATCAAATTATACTCAGCAATATTAGCTATGAATTGTATACTACCTTCATCAAGTGTCTTGCATATGCAGAGATGTATTTTCATGCAATCTCTCTGGGAAGTGATCGTCAAGTAATTGGACTCGTCGCCTGAAAATTGTTTTGCGGTTTATGTTAGAAAGATGAGACTATGTTGATGAGTGAGCGCATTCTTGCCAAGCTTTTTTGTATAAACATGTAAAGTAACTGATAATGATATAGTGCCTACGTATAATAGCCTCGACTGAACACTGTGTCATAGACATCGAAACCTTGGTAAGTATGATAGTTAGGTTCTTTGTTTATGCTGATATTAGTCACATTACTGTTGTTAAGTATGGAACTTTGTTAATGGTAACTGTATATTCGTGCGTAAGGTATGTTTAGGTTTGTCGTATGTTAGGCTTTATATTCTTAGTCAGGTTATGATATGTTAGCTTTATTGATGTGAAAACTTTGGTTACGTAGCATATTTTCGTTGGTAGTATAGTAAAGCACTTATTTTTAATTGTTTATCCAAATGATAACTCGAAATTGACTTCCAATTAATAGATCTATAGATCAACAGTTCATGGATGGGTGAGAGGGGAGGGGTTTTTTTGATTTAGCTGATTTATCTGATTTGCTGCTTTAGATGGTGTAGAAAACGTCAATTTTTTTTTATAATTAAAAAAAATTTTGTAAAAAATATATTTTTAAAACAATAAATAAAAAATAAAAGTAAAACCAGTTTTTGTGCTATGTTATACAAAATATGACGGATCAATAGATTCATGGTTAAAGGTGGGCAGTGTGGGTGCGGGTGGGTGTGGGTGGTTTGATTTTCTGATTTGGACATGATTTATGCTTTGGGGAGTATGTAGACTCGAACTGCAAATTTTCAAATTATAACCAGACAACCGAGAATAAAATTTTAGTAAAATATCATATTTTTAAAGAATAAATATAAGAAGGTAAATAAGTTTTTGTGTTATGTTAACCAAAATTATGACTTGAATCAATAGATCAACCCTAGAAATAAACAATGAATCATACACAGAATCATGGAGTGGCTGTGAGGGTAGGGTGGGTGGTTTGAGTTACTGGATTTACCTGCTTTAGAGCTGGTTGTAAAAGCCCTAAATTTTTTTAACGTTATATCATGAAAAGAAGATAAAAATTTTATAGTAAAACAAAATTGTTTAAAGCAAATAAAACAAATTAAATTAAAAAATAATATAACGATATAAAATCAAAAAATTTGAAAATAAATTAAAAAATTTAATTACACAAACGCAAATAAATGTAAAATAAATAAACAATAATATAAATAGCAAAACAATATATTTTAGTTAACGTTGATAAAAAAGAAAACGAGTTTGAAAATAGAAATCAGTCTTCAACCTTTAGAAAACTGGGTTTATCCTCCAGTCCTATATAATGCTAACGTAACAAAGTTTTCCTTTTAATAGAGCTATAACAGATCTAAACACCCTGAACTAAGAATAAAATGTACAAAGGGGCGACAGGACACCTCATTAACTTAAGCCGAATAAAACTGCCTAACATTAAACAAGTTCCTATTTAACACAGTAAAGTGACTAAACATAGCATACAAAACGTGACCTATTCACACTAAATCAAGCATATTTAACAATAATCAATGCTTAATTTTACCCGAATCTAACATTATAATATTTAGCAAAAATTTATCATATCCTTCCTCTTTCCGTGTCTGGTACTCCATGCCTTTCTTTTTTATTTCAATCTGGGACCACCATCTGGGGGAGTAACCAGACAATCTATTTAGATACTTGAATCCCCCCATATTTGAGATCTACGATCTTATAAACATATTTCATGCCTGATGACCAAAATCTGAGGCTAAACGATTGCTTACTAACTCAGCACCGCACCGTCCTCCAACACTTGGTGTTTTTAACAGAAACTTCTGACTCCGTTCTCAGTACTCCTTCCTGCCAATACTTTTCTCCTTCCTTCTGTCTTCCTTACTCAATCTTCCTGTTTTTGCCATTCCCGTGCATTTCTTCTGGGGATCCTTAATGCCGGGGGGGGCCAGACACCCTGTTACGAACTGTACAACTGCCTTATAGTCGATGTTCTATCGCCTTATAATACATAGATTTTGTTACCACATGGGACTAAACGAATATAAAATTCAGCACCGCACCGGCTCCAGCACTGGAGCCTGAATCGACTCAAACTCCTTTGACTCAGATTCCTTCTCTGACTCCGACTCCGAATCCTTTCTCCATTTCTCTTATGCATTTCGTTCATTTCTACAGGGGATCCCCCTCCGGGGGGTCACCAGACACCCTTTACGAACTTACGATCCTCAAATTCGAGATCTACGGGTTCGATAACATATATAATGATACAAATATTGTATTATTATACAAATATTTACTAACTTTGCACCGCACCGGTGGAGGCTCCCGATCCAAATCCGAATTCTAGTTACTCTTTCCTCCTCTATACCATCTCCAAATTTCAGCCTTCAACTGTCATTTCTTATTTTTAGGGGGCGGCCCCCCTCCGGGGTGTGCACGGGCACGTAACCTCGTCTACGACGAGGTGACGTCATCACCTAGCCCGGCCAAATTTTAGGACGGTACAATAAACCTAACCCGGTAGATATATATGCGCAGGAATTATAGCGAAGAATTCGGATTCTCACTACAACGATATATCGACTGAATTTTAAACAATAGTGGTGATTTTCTATCGATTATATTTTTCAATGTAATAATTTAACCAGAGCTAGAAAGACGATTTAAACATCGATTTGGGAGTAAAAAAAATCGATAAATCGATTGGAACCATCAAAAATGACCTCCCGATCATTTAAATCCTTCTAGGAATCAAAAAGATCCCCTTTGGAGGTCTAAACCTCTGAGTTCAGCTTAAAAACCAAGGGGAGGGGTGGCGCGGGTTGTTTGATTTGATGATTTACTGATTTACTGCTTTAGGATCAGTAAACTATTATACTTTATTCAAAGATAATATCTTTCAGCTAACTTATTTATGTTATGTTTGGGATAATACTTTGTTATGTTTGTAAATTCGTTGGTAGTAAACTTATATAATAGTAAGGTTATGGTATTTTTGTTGATATATTACTAATATAATGTAAAAACTTGTGTTACGCTTTAGCATTTATTGTTGGTCAGTATGATACATTAGACAAGTTAGAAATAAATTTTTTAAATATTACCATGTTAATGCTAAAATAGTAATGATTGATATGTCAGATATATGCTTGAAAAAGTGGAATAGGTTAACGGTGTATGCTATGTAAAATGATATTGTAATTTAAGTATGAAACTTTGTTAAAGTTAACTGTTTATTTGGCTAATGTATGTTAAGTTTGTCGTTGTACATTATATTCTTAGTTCAGGTTATATGTTAGCTTTATTAATCTGAAAAACTTTTTACTTAGCATATATTCGTTGTCATTATGATAATTAGACCAATGTTATCTATAACTTTTTTTTAAATATCCGATTCTAATGTAATTAACATTGATATGTTAGAGATATTCTTAAAAAGTGTTGAATAGGTTACGTTTTGTATGCAAATGTTAGTTCCACTTACTGTGCGAAGTTATTAACTTTGTAATATAGCTGTTATTTCGTGCCTAAGGTCATGTTAGTTTTCGTTGTGCATTATAATTTCTTATTTCAGTTGTTCTATGTAAAGCCTATATATTTGAAAAAACTTTTTACGTAGCTATATTCGTTGGTCAGTATATAAAGATCCTTATTTTATGTTATGCTTTATCATGAATGATACTCGAAATGTACTGAATCATAGTACAATAGACCATTTTAGATCAATAGATAATAAGCATCAATGGATGGCGTGGCGGTGCTTTGATTACTGATCTATCTGCTTTAGTGTGAAAAAACGCAAATTTTTTAAGTTATAACATAATAAAAGAATAATTGTTTTAGTAAAATATTATATTTTTTAAACAAATAAAATAAAAATATTATAAAAGTTTTTGTGTATTTATACAAAAATTATTTGATATTAAATAGACATCAATAATCTAAAGATTTGGAATCGTCACACACGAAAGAGGATGTTTTCATTTAAGTAAGTCTCATAAAAATAAAATACACACACAAGGAACACTATAAAAAATTAAATTTTGTTCATCATGGCACTCCCCAGTCGCTTCTTGCCTGGAAAGAGAGGCACTATAGTGTTAATTTACAACAAAATATTACTTAAACATCCATAAGAACAATAACTCAATAGATCAACTAAATCTATGATGGTTGATGGTGGGGTGGGTGATTTGATTTACTCCGGGGGGTCACCAGATCACATCTAGCGAACTTTCAACGTGCCTAATCCAGCATCTTACGTTAGAAACATATGTAAGCGATATTAAAATATTGTATATGATACAGAATATATTCACTTCGTCAACCGATACCGGCCTCCAGCACCATGTGCCCGTCCTACTTGATCTCACCTGCCTAAGCCTAACTTGCTCTATGCAATCCCCAAATTTCATTCTTCTGCGATCATTTGCACTTGTTCAGGAACAACACCCCTCCCGGGCGAGTGCGACGGACATTAACCTCGTCTACACGAAGTTGCATCACACCTGACGATCTACCAAATTTTAGACGTACGCATAACCCTAACACGTATATCAATTATATATATTATTTATAATATATATATATAATATATATATATATAATATAATATATTATATATATAATATATATTATATATAATTATATATATATATATATATTATATATCATATATATATATATATATTATATATATTTATATATATATAATATATATATCGCACGACAAAATGTCTATTGAAACTGTTCTCCACTACTACTCTTGTTTAACACTGACCATATTAAATGCCACTCTTTTTTTCATAATGAAACTTTTCGCATATAAGTTTAGCAACTGAATAATTTTACTTGATCCGTTTTTGGCGAAGAAGAAAAGAACTTCCCTTATATCTAGGTCAAAGATTTGGTTGCATATACTGCACAATCATATGTTAATTCCCATATAATTATCTGTTAATTTGCCTCTTTATAATTCATCAATAATATTATTATTTCTCTGTGCTCTCGGAGCTTCATCAGAATAGGATGAGGAATCACTTTACATGAGAACTCTGTACCAAAATTTGATTCAAGATAACTTTTATGCCCACTATGTGAGCGTATGATCGTCACCAATAGTTGAAATTGATTCATCTGAATTTCTTGTCATGTCTTCAAATAAGGCTCCAAAATTTTACATCAGCCTGATAATTTGCCCCACTCCCTATTTACTAGCAAAAGATTTTGCTGTGTTTAGCACAAATAGCAATAACTCCTTCTTTTATATTACTTGTCGTTCAGCATGTACAAGTACATCAACGCGTGTAGATTGTCATGAACACCCCCTAAAATTGGCTTATTCAGTCTTTCTTGAATTGTTTTAATTCTTTTTGTGCCATAGTTTAATGATTGAAGTGACAAGCAAATCCGACAAGTGGCTATAATATCGGATACTTCCTTTTTATACTCCTAACCCCTTTCTAACTGTAACTGGATCTTTAATGAACAGCATCAGTCTAAAATTATTAACAAGCTAAAATGAAAAAGGCCTGCATATTTGTACCAAGTCACGGCATTAATACAATGATATCATCTGCCGGGATATTGTTCCACTTTTTTTCAAGTATTCTCATCAAATTTGTAGAAATGAATCTCCCGTGTGTCGTTCTTTCAAGAATTGCACCCTAATACAAAAGATTTATTCTCTGTAAAATCATATTTTTAGCAACGACGCAGTCAGCTCAATAGAGAAACACACTTAATGTCCGACATAATTCTGATGTAAATGATACCGAGTGTCTGTTTATATTCATTTCTATCCATTTCTTATTTTTGTTTGAAAACAGTTCATGGAAATCGCACAAATAAGCGATGTAATAAAAATTTCGTTGGTTTAATCGATATTGTGGTGCTGTTTCA
>JABUQX010043308.1:20000-21307 GCA_015478945.1 Trachelipus rathkii
ATAACCTCTCCCAATTCTGCCTGCAAGGTCGAGCAGTAGTTAATTTTTAACAGTTGATTCTATTTTTTTATTCAACTCCTCCTTGAAAGCTGCAAGTATTTAAACGGACTCTTCTATTAATTTTCAAACCCTTTATTGAACAATGATAATGCATTTCATCTATATATGTAGCATGGTATACTCACATTTATACAGAACTTGAAGCTAACAAAAGTCAGAGGTTGTCCATAGAGGGTACTTAGTTCTAAAGGTACAGCCTCTGATTGAAAGCAAGTGAAAATTAAGATGTACATTTCTCTAACTTGAGGTGTTTTTTGAAACATAAACATGAAGGTCAAATCAATACTGTGTGTTGGTAAGCGTTTATAGATTCATGGTTGTTTCTAATCGGTATGTCAGTAACATCTGGGTACCTGTAAGAAAGAGCATGTACTCTTGCATGTAATCTCCAATAATACAGATCTTTACAGCAAGCTCTATCCCTAGTATCCACTACACCTGATCTGATGTGATTAAGAGTAGTCACCGAATGCCATATGCTTTAACTTTCTCATGAGCATATTAATAAATACAATGTAAAGCCCAATGATTTCTTCCCATTAAATAGTGATTAGCTGTTCATGCTGATAAAAAAGCCTTATTAATCCTGCCTGCTTCTTAAATAGCCCTTTTCATCAAGGAAAAGATTTAAGTTTAAAACCAAGGGAGATTCTAAGTCTTCAAGAAGCTACTTTTCTTTTTTATAATCTTTCAAAAAATTAATTTCATTAGCAAAGATTGAATTTGATTTATTTTAAGCCAATAACTGATTTTTGCTGGTAATCAACATTTATTTTTAAATTTACTAAGCCCATTTAAAATCCAGGCAGTGATTCTTAAGACTTTCGATAGCATTGATATTTTACTTAAATCCCTAAATACAAATACATGTAATTCTATAATTACATTTAACCATTAATAAGGTAAAATTCTTGTGATATCTCAACAAGAACTTGGGCCAATTGTCTAATCATTATTAAGCCAAACAGGACCATGATACCACAGAGCAAATATTTCTTAAATTTTAACTAGTGGCTTTACTTAAAATTTAAGAATATTCTGCTCTGTGTATCAATTGGTCCGTTGTTAACTATATGTTAGACATTGCCCAAGTACCTATGTTATATACCACAAAACTTTACCTTATTAAGGTCAAAGTTAGAATATAATTTAGAAAACTAAATACATGTATTTCTAAATATATTACATTACTCATTAATGAGGTAAAGAGTTTGTGTATACTCCAACATAGGATACTTGCCAAATTT
>JABUQX010043309.1:0-15000 GCA_015478945.1 Trachelipus rathkii
CAGAGATATATATATATATTATATATATAATATAATATATAATATATGTAATATATATATATATATATAGTATATAATATATATAATTAAAATAATATATTATATATATAATAATATAATATATATATAATAAATATATATATATATATAATATATAAGTATATGTATTATATGAATATAATATATATTATAGTATATATATATATATATATATATATTATATAGTAAGATTTTCTTTGATCAGCATTTGGTATTAAATTTAAAGTTGATGTCATGATATTAGAGTATTAAATATTTGTGAAGATATCGTCTTATCGTTAAAGAAATATTTCCCTCATTTCTTCTCATTTAATTTATTTTCTCTTTTTTACTTTTATTTTTCAATTTATTCTTGACTCTCTTTTATTTTATGAATCTTATTGACTTAAAATATTTTCTAATAAATAAAATATATATTATTTGTTCAGATTTTAAAATCTAAATTGCAAAGTCAGTACAAAATTAATTCTACTTTTCTTCTGTACTTTTAATATCTAAAAAAGGATTCCAAACGAAATGAGAAAGAGAAGATGACCAATAGTACTAACAAGTTAGCCTTTCTTCTTTGAAAATATTCTTGCTTTGGACTTTGAAAATATTCTTGCTTTGGAGAGGACTTAAATATTTGAAATGGTCTTTGAACTTTTACCTTAAAATTATTCAAATTGTAAAAAAAAAAAGGTTTTGGTAATATTTTCCTTTTGAAATTGATATTAAAATTAATTTACTTTGACTTTCAATAATAAGTTTTCTAATTTAGCATAATTTAGCCGTGAGAACGCCGTACCTTTTTAACTGGTAATATATCCTATGACATTGGAAAGAGATGACAATGTGGATATTTTTCTGAGGAAAGCTTTCCTTACTTTTTGGGCAATCATTAAAACATCCTATGCTTCGAGTTCAGGATGAAAAGTCTTTGTGTTCTATTATTTCATCTTTTATTTACCATATATATAATATATATATATATATATAATATATTATATATATATATATAATTATATATAATATATATAATAAGTATATTATATATATAATTATTATATATATTATAATATTAAAACATAATATTACTATATTATATATTATTTGCAGGATTTTAACTTTGTTGAAAAGCAAATTTTTGTCTTTTTAAAAGAGAAAAAATAAGTAAATAGGCAATAAATCAATCTGGTCAAACTGTGTAGTCTTTTGTGTACTCTGTGTGTTAATTAAATTACCGTCAACCTTCCTGACAAAATTTGGCCCAATAATAATGCTTCGTAATCCACGCTTAGTGAACTAAATTTCAAGTTTTTCTTTTACAAAAATATTCACAGAGAAAAAAAAATCAATCGTTAAAATCAGTCGCTAACTTCACGCGTATCATTACTATCCTAATGTAAATTGCGAATATATTTGATTTGCATATATTATTCGAAAAAAACTGTAATAAAATTAATTAATCTTAACTTTGAATTTAATTTTAAATCTTTAAGTCTTTGACTATGTAATTTAAATTAATAATTTGCAATTAAAGAAATGGAACTACTTCATATCGCGTACAATTTATGATTGCGAACCCCAACAGATTGAATTGTATACATACAAGGCCTTCAAAACGCAGGTTTTCATTTAATTTGTATCAAAAATGGATGCCATGATTCGTCTTTATATACAAGTGTGTATTGTTGCGCCGTAGCTGCCATCTTTCTTTCTATGTAAATTATTTATCTGCTATTCTGTTAAATGTCTTTAATAAAAAATAGTGAAATAGACATTACCAACATATTCAATTTCAGACGTGTTAACTGGTTTCATACAGTATATATAAATAAAAATATATAACTATTTTTGGAAAAAAAATAGACTTTTTGGTTGACTGGCGCAAGCATAACATTTTTTCCAATTAAAAACATTTTGCTCAAAAATATTTTAACGGATGTTTGATCTCGCCCAAATTTATATCATATGTAAGTTGTGTTTTACAATGTTGTTCATAGAACAAAATAAATATAGACCAAGACAGTAAGAAGCCACTTGGGCCTATCAAGAAGATTGTCTCGTGTCAAGCTAAATAGAATCAATCACCAATACGATGCTCATTTAAGCAAATCCACAAAGCACCCTATGGTTTGCCAATAACTTACATAGTAAACATACCATAATTTTAAAAGCAATTAGTTGTTTTCACTTACCCTAAGTCTATAAGGTTTAATATCAGTTTTCCACAAATAGATTTTTGTGGCAATGAACCATAGAAATTCTGCAATTAAGTAATCAGCTTACAGCCCAACCTAAACTTAATATCTCTTTGGTCATAAAACTTTAAGGTATATTATATTTATATTATATATATATATATATATAAAATATATATCTACATTTGTAGAAATAAATCTATATTTGTAGAATATAAAATTATCTAAATGAAGAACAATTAATGGAATATATATATATATATATATCTATATATATATAATATATAATAAATATATATGGCCGAGCATCCGAATAGTTCATGTGCATTAACTAGAGAATCTATTAAACATCTACAGGAAAATAAAATAACATTTTTTGAATTTTAAAGTAAATTCATCGAGGAAACTTAAAAAAAAAAATCATTTTATTCTTAATATTTATTAATAACTTCTTAAATATTAGTAATATCTTAGACATGAAATAGTTGGCACAGCTCTGAGGACTTTGAATCCTGCATTACTTCCCATGAGCAAAAGTTGCCAAATACCGTTTTTAACAATTGGAAAAATATTATTTTTTTATATCCTTTTTGGGGGTTCGAGCAACAAGGACAGGGGGACAAAGTCCCCCCCATCGTCCCCCCGTTGTCCCCCAGTAGTCCGAGAACCCCCGATTCTATCCATTGTGCAAGAAACTCTATTCTCTGTTTAAAAAAAAAAAAAATCAACATTGTCACCTTTACTTCTAAGTCGGAAATTCGCGGGAATATTTCGCTTTTTCAAAAAGAAAAATTGCTGGTTTTTAATCGATTTTATTTATTGGGCAGCATTGTAGTTTCTTTTTTTATTCCGTTAATAACCTTTGAAATAAAAGCACCTATAACCGAAGTTTATGAAGCTATACTACTTTCTAGTAACGATCCTCGTAACTTTTAAGGGATGCTGACCTATTAATAATATATATATTTTTAATTATTAAAAAATATATAGTATAATATAAAATATATATTATAATATATAAATATATATATATAATATATATATAATATTATATATCTAATATAAAATAATATATATATTATATTATTATACGGTATATATTATGATGGTTGCTGCCAGGCAGGGCTACTACCAGCCAATCGCCTGTGCCCCGCACTCTTATAAGGCCTCACACGCCATGCAGAGCTATAAAGATTTAATCGCCATGTAATTGTTACCTCAGTGAGGGTTCACCCCTAATTAATAATGAAAAATCACAGGATATACTCTAAAATAAAATAATAATATATAAAACGAAAATTGTCGCTGCTTTGTTATGGAAAAAAAACTACAGCCCTCCAAGTTGTTAAAAAATCCCCTAGATTATAAAAAAAAAAAAAATTTTAAAATTAAAAATTCACACGTGGACTAAAAAAATAATTAATGCAGAATAATTAAAATGAAAATCATACAATCCTCTTTTAGGAAAAAATAAAGTATATTTATCTCAAAATTTAAAAGTTTCCCATAGACTATCCTTATAAAAAAAAATAGTGGACCTCGTGCTCGTATTAGGGCATGCTAAGTTCAGTGTTATGATAAGATTTGTTAAATTTACATAGATTTTCTCTGTGTTATAGCCTAATCAAAATATCATAATTTGACTTAAGGGACCTGAAATGAACCTACCCTGATTTATATCAATATGAAGATCCCATGGGGAAGTTTTAATAGCTTTGAGAGGATGTAGCTTATTTTCTTAAATAATTGACCAAACTTGCATACTTAACATAGTCAATTATAATAATAAAACAATTATTGTTAATAATTATAGCAAAATTGTATAAGATACAAAAATTTCAAAATTTTCACTATTTAAAAAAATTATATTATTTTTTTTTAACAGACAGTTTGATATAGAACCATGTCCATATATGATATAATACCTATTGTAATTTATAAATTGCTTATCATATATATATATATATAGTATAATATATATAAATATATATATAATATATAAATATATATATATATATATATAATATATATATATAAAATATATATATATATATAATTATATAAATATATATATATTATTATATATATATATATATCAGGGGTAACCAAAAGTATGAACAATTTGTGTGGTAAAAAAAAAAAAAAAAGACCTCAAAACAGCATATATTGTTCCTACTTTTCAAATTTTATGAATACTGTACCGTCTTTATATCTATATTAATTAAATGCCTAAAATAGAAAATGGGTCGCTCTAAATGACAGTAATCATCGATAACAAATGTCGAACCCCAGTTAAAAAATGGCTTACATAAACCTTTACAGCTTTTTTTAAAACTTTTGCTACCATTTCAAAATGTATTAACATTTTTAAAACTTTTTTATTTGTAAGATACTGTCATCAATTATGGAGAACTTGGGCAAACTAGCATAATTTAGTGTTGAAACATTATTTTATGTCTTTCAAAAAAAAGTTTTTTTTTACCCCAATTTTTTTTTGCAAATTGGTAAAAAATAACAGTTTTTTTTTAACACATGATGTGTTATTATTTAAAGTGGCATAAAAGTTGATAAGTAGCTGGATAAAGTAGCTGAATGATGAAAGCTAGAATAAAGGGGGGGTAGGGAGAAAAAGCTCATGAAAATGTACCAGGTGGGATTCTGAATCTATGAATCACATATCTGGAATGGTTCTACTCATCCAGTTAACTTTGAAAGGTGGAGTCGAGTCAGGAAATTTGAAGGGTGGAGTCGACGTCGCGTAAATTTCAAAAGAGTGAGTCAGGAAATTTTCAAGGTGAGTCCGAGCTCGGCTAATTTTGATAGAGGTCTAAGTCGGAGTCGTAATTTGAATAATTATAATAATAATAAAAATAATAGTATTTTCCATCATTTGCTACAATATTTTGTAATAGCCTATTAAATATTAAATGAAATATTACATTATATAAGGTAGGTTAGGATGTTAGGATGAGGTCACATTTTTATATAATGGAATATAGAACTTAAAATAATATATTTTTTTTACCCTTATTATTGATATACAAAAATATATTTTTAAATAAGTTATCCATAAAGGCTTTGAATTTTTTTTTTATATATATATATATTTATAATAATATAATTTGGGTTTTTTGAATTGGCCCACGTACTTCAGTAGTCCAACGTTCTTCAGAAGTTGGAGGAGGTTCATCTTGTAAACCACAAGTAATATAGACATGACACTAGTTACATATACTATCTTTAGAACTTATTTAATTTTTTATACTACTTTTAGTTAGAATAAAAGCTGAGAAATTAAATAATTTCTAGCTTTTGAGAAAAGTTATAGAACTAGATTAGCAAAGAAATATTCTAGCACTATAAAATGTGTGGTGATCTACATTAGTGTAGATACAGAAAGTTTTAAAGAGTTTATATTTTTACCGACTCTCATGCTCATTCTGACTGTCATTATCATGGTTTTGTTCATCCGACCCAGGGTTAAAAGGTTCTTGAACTAATTGACGATTACTAAGGTTTTGGAGTCTCTTCCTCATGGTATAAAAGTCGCCGAACCCGTTAGAAAAAGTGTCTCCGTAGAATCCGCTAGATGTCATTTCTGGTCTGCGTTTCATCTCAGCTCTTTTCATGGTGTAGAAGTCACCAAATCCGTTGGAGAAAGTGTCTCCGTAAAACCCACTTGAAGTCATTTCAGGTCTTCTCTTAGCTTGTTGTAATGTTTCTCTTTTGTGACGACGAATGTTTGAGTTGTCTTCATCTTTTACTTCACGTTTCTTCATTGTGTAGAAGTCACCGAAACCACTGGAAAATGTATCCCCATGAAACCCACTTGAATCCATCTCGGGTCTTCTCTTCATGGTGTAAAAGTTACCGAAATCACCACCAAAAGTGTCCCCATGAAAACCCATGGCGTCCATTTCTGGTCTCCGTTTTTGCATCATGTCAAAGTAACCGTATCCATCTGTGAACTGATCTCCCTGATAAGTGCTAGCATCCCATTCTGGGAGTCGCTTTCTCATAGTTGAGAATGTTCCCCATCCGTCGCTAAATGTGTCACCATGAAAGCCACTAGCGTCCATACCAAACCGTCGCTTATTCAGATTCCAGGCGTATCCAGGTGGATAAGCAAAGTTACCTCTAAGAGGACCTACATCTTTCTCTTGGGATTCTGTTAATTTGTCCTCTTCTCTGTCAGTCTTCTCCGCCTCGCGCTTCCTTCTTACTGGAGAAAAATCTCCGAAATTATGCGTAAAGATACCTTCATGGAATCCTCTTGCTCCCATTCCTGTAGGTGTTGACGATCTTTTAGTCAATCTATTATACACATGGGGATTATTGTTAAAAGACCTCTTAAAACTTGGGAAGAAATGCTGTGGCATATAAACCGATTCCATATACTCGTCCTTAGGATAATTCCGCCTCTCGGTCAAGTGATAAAGATAGGCTTCGTTCTTTGGATTTTCTAAAGAACCGAAGGCTCTTTTCGGCCCGTGGAAATATCGGCTTTTCTTTCTTCGTCCCCAAGCCATCATGGGGTCATACTGAATGCTTTGTAAGTAGCTTTCATACCCTGGGTCCATTGCGTTCGTATCTGAGTCATATCCGTAGCCTTGATAATCAGATGAGTCGTCGTAGTTATCACTCGTGGATCTTTTGTCAAGATGTTTGGAATCCTTGATTGGTGATTTGGATTTAAGGATGTCGTCTGTAGCCTGCTTCTCATCAATGTCTGAACATAACAGTATATAATATATTCATATAATATATATATAATAATAAATATATATATATATATATATAATATAGTATGATATATATTGTATATATAATATTATAATAATATCTATAATATCTAATATATATATATATTAATATAACACCAATGATCTAAGTATTTTATAGTCATAGCCAAACATCCCTGTCAAGCTTCAATGAAAGGTCCTTAAAAATGCACTACACACATACGGACACACACACACTATAGAATATATATATAGATATATACCTATATAGTAATATATATAATAATATATATTATATATATATATATCTGAGAGTATATATATTATATATATATATATATATATATAAATAATATAATACTATATATATATATATTAATATATAATATATATAATATATATAGTATAGTATTTAATATATTATATTATATATATATTATATATATATATTAATATATAATATATATATATTATATATATATATACCTATATATATATATATATATTAATATATATATATATATATAATCTATAGGTATAACCAAGGTTGAATTTAGAGATAATTATATTAATTTATATATAATATATATATAGTATATATATATATGACCAAAGGTATAGTATAATAATATTAGCATATATACATATATATTATATATATATATATATATATCACTATATATATATATATATATATATATGTTATAGATAGTTCTATATAGCATCCCAAAGTTTAATTATTCGTAAAAATTAAATTATTTATATATTATGTTCGTACTTATGCCAAGATTTGCGCAGCAAAATATTGACATAAAGTAGGACAAAACAATTTGTATATAAAAGTTTTCACCCCTGCGTGTTTGAGCATTCTGCTTCACCTTCCTACCCGCTCTACTTCTCATTCTACTCGGACTCACTACGCACTTGTTTGCTCCTAAGAAGAATGAAATCCGAAATTACAAGAAAACCCCAACGATAAACAAAAGAGAGTAAAGAACATTCAGGGAAACTAATATATGTCAACAGAATCGACTCTTTTCAATTTACAAAGATTTTCAAAAGAAGAAACTTATGGCAAGGGAGGTTTTAAGACACAGGAACAGGTCGAGACTGCTCATTTCGAAACTCTATAAATGAGAACAAAAGAAGAATTACAATAAGAGGAGATCTTTGCAATTTATTGCATATCAATCACACATTGTTGTTTTTGATTTTTTAAATCATACCACAACTCATACTAGAGACCTATATACGCAAGAACCACAAAACCGCTTTAAAAGGATCTCTCTCTCTCTCTGTCTTTGTCTTCTTTCTCTTCTTTCTCTTATATTACATATATATATAATAATATCTCACATGAAATATATGTTAACTAAGTATTACTATTCTGTTAATCATTTATTTACATATGCATCATATATATATATATCTAATATATGTATATATATATATAGGCATTATATTTTAGTCGGGTATGGACAATTTAGACATTCGCACCTCCCGCATCCCGCCTCGTTCGCGGAATTCAGCCGTCGAAAGTCAGTACCCGCACCTAAATTGACATCCGCACGCATCCGCATCCCGCGTCTTTGGTCGAAAACAGGAATTGTCATGGAGTGATTGAGAGATGGGCGAGTGATAGCGATGTGTAGCATTTACTTACATTTGATCTGCAGCTTGATCTTAATGCATATTAAACACATACCAAATATTATTTGGCCTCTTTATCATGGGAGTTTATGGGAATAATTTGCTACAATTTTTGCCTGGATAAGCTTCTGTAATATATATTTATATACTATATATATATATATATAATATATATACTATTATACTATATATAGCGTATATATAATAATAATATATTATATATATATATATATATTATTAATAGTACCTACTCCCTGACACACCGTATATCATTTTCTGACACTGAAATAATAAATAAATTTTGACTCAGGTTGTATTAAAATATTAATTATTTTATGTTTTGAATAAATATTGAAATTATATATATAAAATTTACGTTTTTGTTTATTCCAATGTAAATATCTTTCATGACAGATAAAGATGACGATGTTTAATGAGCTCCATAAAATAGAAAGATAAATAATAGATGATATATATTATAATAACAATACTATCATATATAATATATATATATATATTACTATATATGTATATATATATACTATAATATATACTATATACTATATATCAATACTATAATAACCACTATCCAATAACGTAATATATATAAATAAAATATATACATATATATATAAGTATCCTAATATTATATATATAATATTTATGATGTTAGTAAGTCCATGTTAATATATGTGCGCACCGTTATATCATTAAAGTTACGTCCAAAGATTGGTTTCACCAATCGACCATGCTTGTTGATTACCACAGCCTGCAATGAAAAAAATTTATTCTAGTGAAACTTGTCTTATTTCATGTTATTCTTGGTGGCTGAATCGAAAATAACTCCATTTCCCTCCATCAAGTAAGGTTTTTTCACAAATCACGTGTATCATTTTCTTAGTTATTTTCTCTTGCTGCCTTTACAAGGCTGTGTATACACTGTTTGGTAGTAAATGTTACCCACAAATATTAGACAAGAAGGTCAAAAACTTGTCATATAATATATATATATATATATATATATATATATATATATATATATATATATATATACTAACATATATATCATATATATTTATATATATATATATATATATATATATATATATATATTATATATATATATATATATATATATATATACTGCGTCCTGTTGATCAGGGTCCTGATGTCCCTGTACGCAACTCCATCATCTTCGTTAGATGATTCTTGCGACATCTTAATCCATCAACCTGACACTAAAGGTGCAGTTCCTGGTGAAGAGTTTAGTTGTTATAATAACGAACCTCAATTTTTTACACAACCAGAATTAAATGATCCTTGTGAGGGATTTAGATCTACTGAAGGAGTCAGCCGAATTGTTTGGCTCAAAGTTGAAGGGAAAAAATTTATATTTAGCACCAGGTACTCATTTTCATGGTACGAAAAAAAGAAAGAGATGACTTGAGGACTTTGGTCAAGAAAATGAACTTTAATATTCTGCAATGATATCACTGGGCTGTTAAGTATTTTCATTGTAAACTATGGTGTAAAGGAGTGGAGGTTGTTTATATGTTCGTCCCAACAAAGTCTAAAGGCGGTTCCCCTATTCATAATGGCAATAAGTTTCCCTCAGTATCAGTTGAACATTCTGTTTATTTGAAAGACGTTATTCGAGAATCTGAAGTCATAGTATTTTGGCTCGAAGTTAAATAACAAGGCAACATGAGTGGACTATATGTGGAGATTTGAAAGTGATTTCCATGCTTCTATGCTTTTAGGACAGCAAGGCTGGTACACCAAATACCCTTGTTTCTTGGGTGAGTGGGGACAGACGAAACAAAGCCCAGCATTGGAAACAAAAGGAGTGGACGAGGAGATCTGGGTTTGAAATTGAAATAAAGAACGTAGTGAAAGAAAACCTTGTGGACCCAAAGAACGTAATCCTGCCTCCACTTAACATCAAACTTGGCATAATAAAGCAGTTTACAAAAGCTCTATCTAAGGAAGGGGGAATGTTTCAAATAACTAAGGGACAAATTCCCTGCATTATCCAATACAAAAATTAAAGAGGCAAGAGTTTTGTCGGTCCTGATATTCCACGAAAACTAATGGTAAATTGCCAACCACAGTTGAAACAGAAAATGAGATGTTTAAATAAGAAAAAAGTTGCATGGCTGTCAGTTCAATAAGGAAGTAGTAAGTAGTTTCTTGGACACAATAAACGACCAAATTCGCAAGCATGGCGTCGAGATATGCTACGACATTGAGGAATTGGGGTTTCGATGAGCCTTAAGTTGCACTTTTCTTCATTCTCATTTTCGGACTATTTCCAGAAATCTAGGAGCTGTTAGGAAGAGCAGGCAAGAGCGCTTCCACCAAGATTGACAAAAGAAATGGAGAGGAGGATACCAAGGTCGCTGGGAATAACTAGTATGCAATAGCGGATCTACTCCCTCCGGCGTTTGCTTTCGCGAAACTCGAAGTAGCCAACATACAAAAGGAAAAGTCAGAAAAGAAGCTTTCAAAACCAGCGAAAACGCTACTATGCGGCTGAGTAATTTCGACTTTAAATTTGCGCCCTGCTATTAATTTGTAAGTTTCATTTTCATATATTTGTTTACACATATTTTCACACTTGTAATACCCTTTTACTTTTCAAATTTAAATAATGTGTGTTCCATTTAAACACTTTTAATTAACATATTGATAAGTATTATACTGTTTTTCCTTCATGACTTGTCATGCGTTTTGTGAAAAATCCTTACGTGGTAGAGAACAACTGCTGTCATATTTGGATTCAGCACATCAAAAAACATAAAGTTCAACAGTTAAACTAAAAACAATTTTTCAAAAGTGAAAAAATGTAGGCCTGTGTTATTGTTAATTCTTCTAAGGTCTGATACGATACTCTTCTACACATTTCAATTTCTTATATGTAGTCACCTCTGGCTTAATATCTTATGACGACTATTTACTCACAAATAGCTTATTTGTTTTTATTATATTTTATTATATTTAAACAGTTGAATACTTGATATAAAAATTGACTCAGGTTTTGTATATTAAAATTATTTAACAAAGTAAATACTATTAACACAACCTGAGTTAAATTTATTTATTATTAGTGTCATTTGCGCAACTCTGCTACCTCTGGAAAATAAGAATGTGGTCTGATACAGAGGAAAAAAGAACGAGGGGGAGATATATTGCAGGATGATAGGGAAATGTCCTGTGTTTTCAGACAGGAGCGTGATAATGAGAAATGGAGAAGAAGAGTGAACGACTGGGTGGAATTGAATGAGAAAGGGAAGAAAAAGGGGTTTGATAATAAGGTTACATCTGGAGGGGGAGGCCGAGGAAATAACCAAGAATGTAAGAACAATGATTTTGAATTAACAAAAGAGGGAGGTGTGAAATCTGATATTATCGGCCTTGGATAATAGATACAAGATAGATAAAAGAGTAGAACGATTTAATATTGTACTAGATGTGTTAAAAATAAGCAGGGCTGCGGAGTCGTAAAATAAATTTTTCGACTTCGACTCCGACTCCGACTCCTTAAATTCAAATTTGGATTTTCGACTCCGACTCCGACTCCGACTCCACTTAAACAAAAAATTTCGACTCCGACTCCGACTCCAGCATTCAAATTCAAAATTTAGACTCTGACTCATATTAGTGCTTACAAGTGCGCACATGGGTTAGTAGCTGCTGAACAAAGGGGGGTAGGGGAAAAAACGGTCATGGATGTACATCACAATATGGTCAAGTATAAATAACCAACTCACAGCCGTATCATGGCGAATGCAATAGACAATGGGATAAGAACCCCTGGGGCCGTAGCCCCCAGGTAATCCCACAAACGACATGAAAAGTACAGGGGAAGATAGCTCCCACCGGGGGGAGCCCGAAAAATCACTCAGGGAAGACCCTGAGGTCAGGGGGCGCCGCCCCCCGCCATTCATTGGAATCTGTCATTGTTACTTACTATATTATAGTATAATATATATATATATATATAATGATAATATAATAATATATATATTACTATTTATATAGTATTTTATATAAAAATATAATATATATATATATAAAATATATATATATATATATATAATTATATATCTATATCTATATATATATATCTGCTTTGTTAGATTTATTCATTTTTTTTAAAACCTAAATCTGAAAGGAAAAATACATAGATATTTAACATGACAGACAAACTAAAAAGCAATAAACAAGTTAAAATATAAAGATTATTACGCTTAAGAATGAAGTTATGAATCGTTAAGTAAGGTTATCTTGAGTTACGTTTGGTTATATAGATTTACTTTTTTTTTTCTTTTAATATTTTTAAAGGTGGAAGCTCTTTCCACACTATTTATTTAAAGTGGACTGTACACATTTTTTATTTCACTTTTTATGAAATGTGTTGGATCCATGCCAATCGATATGTATATGGAGAGAGGGACAGGGATAAACGACATGATATATATATAGTATATATATAATATGTATATGATATTATCTATATATATATATATATATATATATTATAATTATTATATATATATTATATATATATATATATATATTATGGTTTATTACTTTTCTGTACTTTATGTTTCTGTGATTTTCGAGGTGTTAAATTTTGCCGAGGTTTATTAATTTTCGAGAATTCTTGCGAGGCCGAGGTGTTGACTAACCTAACACTAAAACATGACCTAACCTAACCTAACCTAACCAACCTAAACCTTACCTAACTAACCTAAACTAACCTAACCGATACGAAATTACTATATATATATATTGCCAGGGATTGCTAAATCTTGCACTGGTAAAAACTTACATTCCAACAGAGGGGTACATAAAATCCTAAAAAGATATATTATATTATATATATATATATATTATATATTTATATATTATATAATATATATATATATATATTATATAATAGGTATTAATATATATATATATTATTTATATATAATATATATATATATAATAGTATATATATTATATATATAATATATATATGGGCAAAGTTACTTAACAGCGAAACGGAACGGGAGGTCGGATAAAAAAAAAAGTTTTCATAGGCAGAGCCACTATAGATACATAATAACGATGGTTTCTAAGGTAAGAAATGATTTGTTTTAAGGTCAGGTCAGGTCAATTCAGGTTAGGATATGTTAGTTAGGGAGGTTAGGATCATACAATCAAGCTATTTATGTGGAAAGGTATTATAAAATGCTAAATCTTCATCACTTACATATAAAAAAAATACTATTTTTAAACAGTTATCCCAAGAATGACCACGCTGATTTAAAGCGAAATACTATACGAAACGGACGCTGAAAGTCTATTCCTATATAAAATCTTATTTATTTTATATGGTACCATTAAGGAGTCCCGATTCAAACTCGACAAATACATTTTAATTTCAATTTTCGAACCTTACTCCGTTTGATTTTTATTATAATAACTTACAAATTACAGTACATTTAATAATTTTCAGTATTACGGTGTTTCCGTTAAGTTAATATATATACTATATATATATATATATAGTATATTATATATATAATAATATATATATTATAATATATATATATATTATATATATTATATAATATACAGTTACTATATATAACTATTATATATATATATAATATATATATATTATTATTATATATTTATATATATTATATATATATATATATTATATATTAGTCTCGAGAGAAAAGTTGCCAAATAGCACTTTTTTTTTACGTTTTTGGAGAAATATTATTTTTTCTTTTTATATCCTTTTTAAGGGGGTTCGAGCCGACGGAGGGACAGAGGGGTGGACGAAGTTCCCCCCGTCGTACCGGTAGGCCGAGAAACCCGACTCTATCCATCGTTCTTGTTTATACGTAGGCACCTTTGTGTGCTCAGTCTGAGTAAGCGGCATCTTCGAAAAGGAAAGGATGGTTTATAAATATCAACATTTTTAAGATTTTAATTTTTTAACAAGCGTTATTTTTTTATTTTTTTTTAATTTCCGGGTAAAAAAGTCTCCTGATTATAAAAATGATATTTATTTTCGCGTTGCTGTTATAGTTTTCTAGTTACATGCCTGAACTTATCGGGGGATGCTTGACATATATTATATATATATTATATATATAGTATATTATATATATATATATATATATATATATTATATATATATATATATATATAATAATATATATATTATATATATAATATATTATACAGGCACTCATCCTTTAAAAGGAAGTTACATCAATAGTCATAATATCGAAATATCTCCGAACATATGCGACCGCCTACAGTATTTTTTGTTAGCGCATGCGTCACAGTTATTTAGCTAGCCGACTTTTAGCAGTGGTATA
>JABUQX010043310.1:0-5000 GCA_015478945.1 Trachelipus rathkii
ATCGGGAAATTACAAAGCCGCATGGACAGATTAAGCGTCAGATGAAAGGGTCACAGCGTGAGGAAAGGCACAAGGTGGGGATAAAATGTATATCCTGCATATATATATTATATATATATAGATATATATATACTAATATATTTATATATAATATATAAATATATATATATATATAATATATAATATACTATATAATTACTATATATAATATTATATATATATATATGAGGAAACTATTAAAAAAAACACACTGTGTATAAGATAACTGTTTAAAAGTACCGTAACGATAGCATGTTTTAAGTGTGGTAAAAAGTGATCCAAAGTGGCGCTATATCGACCCCCAGGGTCTACAACAACCTGCAAAGGGTCCATGAAAGCTACGCAAAACGGGGGTTCACGAGATGTAGGATGGGGGACAACGATAGTGGATCTCATTTAAGCATATATATTATAAATTAAATTAGGTATATTTCATAAATTGTGTAAGTTGTAGCCATTCGCTTGAACTTGTAAAACTGCACTAATGCTATAACCGAGTATCATCAAATGTTTACACGATACGGCGCAGTAAGATAAATATCTCTGTCCATTCTATGTCGTCAGAGCTTCGCGAAGACAAGCGCATTAAGCGCTCGCTACTTGCACGATTGTTCATTCGTCAGTCAATAAATACGAATGTGAGAGACAAATACGTTCATTTGTTTCCTGAGTCTTATATAAAGTTATAGAAAATTATTTTCACAATAAATTTTATTAATAGTTGGCAATACAAATTAAAAGTGAATCAAAGTTAAAATGAATCAATGTCATTTGTTTGGGAGCGCCGGAAAAAAGTAAGTACATTATTTTTAATAAAATTTTAGTTTTCTACTCGTAGTTAGCAAAAATAGATAATTAAGCGATCATGACTCGAGTTTTTTTTTATGTTGGGATGACTTGATTTTTTGATGTTGGCCATAAGGGCATGGTTTTATTATAATTAGGAAATCGTGGAAACGTGAAGCAGGTGAGGGACAGAGGATTTCACATTAGTCATGTAAACTTTATAATATATATCTATATTATAATATGATATAGTATAATATATATTATATATATATATATATATATATATAATAATATATACTATATTATAATATATATATAATTTTAGCAAAAAATCATTTCAAGTTAAGCAGGGGGTCTACCCAAAACCGGAAAACATGGCAAGTGGTCTACGAGACAAAAATGTTTGGGGACCTCTGGCTAAATGGTGTGTATGAAGCATATATATATATTATATATAAGTATATATATATATATATATAATTATATATACTATATAGTATATATATATTATATTATAATAAGTATCAATATATTATATACTATATAATTAATATAATATTATAAATATAACTATATAGTATATATATATAAATATATATATTATATATATATAATAATATATAATATATAATATATATATATATAATATAATATATTATATAATAAATACTATATAATATCATATATATATATATATTACTATAAATAATATATATATAATATATATATATTATATATATAATATATAATATATATACAGAGTATAGTATATATATATATATAATACTATATATATATATATATATAATATATAATATAGTATATATATATATATATATATATATGTATTTCATGTAAATATTTAAATATAATATATATACTAATATATATATATACTATGAGGCATTTATTAACGATTATATAATATATATATATCTAGATGATAATTATTTATAGTATATATATGTATAATTATATATATTGTATATACATATAATATATACTATATATATATAATATATATAAGATATACTATATATATTATAATAGTATATATATAGATATATATAATATATATATATATATATATTATAATATATTATATATAATACATATATATATATATATATAGTAGTAGTATATATATATATATATCACTAGTATAATATAGTAATAGTTGATATTAGGTAGAGTATATAAGTATATTATATAATATAATATATTACTATGATATATATATACTATAGTATATATATATAATATATATAATATTATCTTATTATATTAATAATAATATAGATATTATATATATATAAATACATGTAAATTTACTTTTTATAAACATATACATGAATATTCTATTATTACGGACATAAGTATACAATATATATATATAGGTATATATATATATTATAGTATAATATATATTATATAATATTATATATATATATTATAATATAGGTGATAGCTTGGATATACTATGACTAGCTGTTTTCAGTCGGGTTTGAAATGCTTCTAGATTGGGGAAACTACTAATATAATAATGATTTATATATTTGTGCGGTGCAATTTTTAAAAATATAGAGGTGTGGTGCGGTAAGGCCACGAGGTGCGCATTGAAACAAAAGGTGCGGTGCAGTGTGACAGAAAATTGGCCGAAGCATTGGTGTGGTGCGGTTGTAAAAGCATATGCGGTGCGGTGCGGTGCGGTAGCCGTGCGGTGCGGTGGACGGGTGCGATTAATAAATGCAAGAAAATATACACACCTAATATAAATATAATATAATATAATATATATATATATCTATATGATATTAATATATTTATGAAAAGTTTTATCCTCCTATTAGCTTTACTCTCAATAGATTTTTCTCAAAATTTATTAAATAAATATATATATATAAGGAAATTGTTTAAATGGATTATATTGTGAAAAATATGGTCTTTAATTCGTGTATTGCATAATGTTAATTGACACCTTTTTAAATTTATATCGAAAATGGTTTCTCGAGTTGAATCTCAGAACCTCCTAAGATACGTGTGCCAAATTTTACAAACACCCTTGAATAAATTTTTATTATAATTAGAATCTTAAAATGTACAATTTGTTTATCGTAGATTATAATATATATCATGTACTTTATTAAGTAATAGTCTTTTAAATTAAGTATTAGTTAAAATGTATATAATGGGGGGGGGGGGGGGGGGGGGGGGGGGGGGGGGGGGGGGGTGTATTAAAAAGAAATAAATTATTGTACCCCTGCATAAAATAAGGAGTTAAACCATTTTGTTAAAAGAAAATACCAGTTAACCGACTTAATTCAAAGGAAAACATTTTTTTTTTATTTATGTAAGAGTAAAAAAAAATGTTGTTATTCTAACTTGTATTATATATGTTTTCTTCATTGTTTTATCATAATAAAGTATTTACTGAATTGATATACTATTTATTTTTTAGCAATATATCTTATCATCATATCTTATAAAAATTTATTGTTGTACAGTTTTTAAGCTTTGAATCTGGGAACCTATGTTGTAAATCATTTCCAACGTTACTTTACTAGACGACATCTTTCCAATAAAAATTATTTTTCGAGTGTGAACTTAGCTGCAGTCAGCCAAGAGAGTTGAGTATTAATATGAGGTTTGGTATTTTTCTGAGTATGAAGCAATAAGAGAATTTGCTCGTATGTCACACGACTTAGGATGTATATAGTCAAAAAGGATTTTTTAAATAAAAATAGAGATCATGGTCAATACTAGAGATTTTTTCTCTACTACTATATAAATAGGTTTTAAGGTATACATATCTTGGTTGCCGGTTCTTTAGAATCGAAAGTAGCACCAACAATGCAAAAGCGTCTCATATAAGCCTCTTGTTGGCCGAGAAGGACGGCTTCGACAGGGAAAGGTCCGTGAAGTACCTGTAGATACTTAACCCTAAACGTATAAACCGAAATCTAATACATAAGGAGCTATAAAAATGAACACAATCAACTACTACCTGTGCAGAGGAGGGATACGAAAATAACGTCAACTGCAACTTGTGAAGTGGAGGAGAAAAGAAAAAACTCTCTGGGTAGTTTGGCCACGTCAAAATTGGTGACTCAAAGAGTCGAACACCTTCTCCAGCAGCAGTTCCACAGAAGCAGAAGTCTTTCTCCTACGGTGTCGCAAGCAGCAGTCTCTTTCTCCCACGGTAGCGCAAGCAGACGACATCCCGGTACAGACGGTATATAATATATATATATATACTATAATATTAACTTTATATAAATATATATAGTTATATATTAATAATATATATGTATATATAAATATATATATACTATAATATATTATATAGCTATATATATATATATATTATATAAATTATATATCATATATATAATATATATATAATAATATAGTATATATATAGAGTGATTCATTTGGAGGTTTGTTTTTAAGATGGAAATAAAACGCATAGCATTGAAGCTTATGGTAAAAAGTTTATTATGAGTCGAAAGAAAAGTATGGCATTCTACTTCTTTAAAGATTATCTCATTAAATGTTGCGCGAGCGACTACGGTTTAAAATGGTCCATCCTGAAGGTCCAATCTTGGACGACGCGTTCGAGCATAGCGACCGGTATGTCCGAATTAACGCGAGCAAAATGTTGGCTACTAAAGGTGGATGGAGGCTGCTTATCCTAGAAGATCAGTAAACTTCACGGGTAACGCCCAAAGAAAATAATCAATGTGTTGATAATCGCACGATCTAGGAGGCCAAATTCCACAGGTCCAAACATGAAGATCGAATTTGCCTCACCAAAAATGATTCTCTCATAGGTCATTGTTTCACTTGCGCTGTATGGGCAAGTAGGGCCGTCTTAGTTGAATACCAACAGCTCACGGAGGCCCAAGGGCTTCAATTTGTGGCAGCAAATATTCCGCTTACATGCCTGCGATATCGTTCCGCATTCACGTTACATTCTGTCGGGCTCATATTTTTGAAAGAAATATGGACGCGATGATTCCGCGCCCCATAGCGCACTCAAAACTGTGCATTTCCTTGTGGCGTAGTGGTAGCTCTTTAACTAATCAGGTTACGCATCAGCCCAGATACAGGTAGTTCTGTTTTTTAACATACCCTTTGAGCAAAATTGGGCTCATCCTGAAGCAAAAATTGGA
>JABUQX010043310.1:10000-15000 GCA_015478945.1 Trachelipus rathkii
TATTGTATTGCAAAAATCAAATAACTCATTATTAATATATTTTGTGCATTTATGTTGTTTTATTTCATGTCGTATCACTGAATCCCTTTCCTTTTCTTACAGAGCAAACTGCCGAATTGATGTCGTCGTCATCCTCAAACAGCAGTTTAGAATCGGATTCCATTCTAGTACTAGTTGCTGAAAAATCCCTTGATAATTTTGTGCTAGAACATCCTCTCCCACAAAATATGGAAGTAACAGGAGAAGCAAAAAAGGAATAGAGTACGCCTTAGATAAATGTAAAATTTGTTATAGAGATGCCGGTCATATTCTGATTGTTACTACCGAGGCATTGGGTCATGATGTTCGTGATTTATTTTATTAACAGGTCATCCATTCATATTTTTACTAAAAAAAAAATGAAGAAATGGCAACTGAAATTAAGAAACACTTCAAGGACACCAAATTGGAAGCTGCTGTCATGCATTGGGATGGTAAATTACTACCAGCGTTAACAGGTAAAGAGACCGTGCATAGACTTCCTGTGATTCTTTCGAATGACGATACTGAACAACTTCTTGGAGTACCTATATTACAATCTGGAACTGAAAAGAGCAGGCATATGCTGTTTGTGAAACTCTTGCTGAATGAAGTCTCCAGAAATATGTTAAAACATTGGTTTTCGATACGACAGCAACGAATACTGGAGGTTTTAGAGGTGCGTGCGTTTTGATAGAAGATATTTTAGAAAAAAGATCTTCTCTATTTACCTTGTAGACATCACATATATGAAATCATTCTTAGAACCTTTTTCGAGGAAAAGATGGGCAACACTACTGGTCCGAGTGTATTAATCTTTAAAAGATATCAAAACCTGTGGTCTGGAATAAAAGGTCAAGGGAAGCTTGAATCAGGGCGATGTATCTCGAATTCTTGACTTTGTTAGATATACTTTGAGAGAACAGCAGTCTAGAGAGATTATAGGGAATTTCTAGAATTAACAGCAATTTTCCTTGGCGAAGCACCATCTCGTGGAATATCTTTCCGTGTTCCAAGGGCCATCCATCATGCGAGGTGGATGGCAAAATCTATTTATTGCTTGAAAATCTTTCTGTTTCGTGGTGAATTTATATTATCACCACAAGAGGAGAACGCGATATGTGATATTTGTATTTTTCTGGCCAGTGTGTATGTCGAAGCATGGTTTTGTGCGCCTTCTGTTGCAAAAGCACCGTATCTGTATTTCAGAGTTTTTTTTTTGGAAATTTTTTGAATATCAAGTTATCGATCTCTCCTGTTGATTACAAAAACAAAGGTGTCGTTTATAAAAATTGTTTAGTGACTGTTTTTCTCGCTCTACCTCCATAATTAATTTCACTTTCTGGAATAGTATTCTGTGTTAAATTGCAGTTTAATCTAACAAAGGAAAATAAAATCCCAGAAATTATTAACAACGGATTGAACAATTCGTTTCAATCGAAATTAGAGAATTTTTCGAAAGATTTAACTTGTATAATGACTTCCTTAAGACAGATTCACTGACGTGGCATAAAAATGAAAGTTTTAAGAATGGTCTGAAATTAGTAAATAAATTAAAAGTCGTAATTGATTCGGCTGAGAGAGGGGTTAAGCTTACGAAAGATTATAATAAATTACACTCAACTATATAACTACTTAGAAAAATCCTTACTCCAGGATTTAATATTTTATAGTACTTAAGCAGTAATGGAAGTAGCTCACTGTTAGAACAGTTCGGAAAATGAATTAGTTTTTCATTTAAGCTTCTTGAAACATCGAGTCCCATAAAATTATACATTCTGCGATAAAGCTAATAGTAGTTTGAAGAACGTCGATTAAATTTATAATTAATATATTTAAAATATATATAATATATTTATTTTTAAAATGTTAGTTTTTGCTAATAATAATGTCAATAAATAAATATTTTAAAAAAATATATTTTATATTATAGCAAGATTTTCATTTCAACTTCACTTATAATATACATTGATTTTAAAGACTTTGAAATTTAATTTATGGATGTTATATTTTTACTAGTAAGATTAAATCTGCTCAACTGACACTTTATATAGGTTTAAAGCATTACTTGCATATATATTAGGATGGCCACAAAAAATCAATGTTCGAATTTTTTCCTGGGGACCCACCTAAATGTTACCAATTGGCTAAAAAAAATGGGATTGACAAAGTTTCAGCTCAATTGGGTAACGTTAACCCGTGCCTCATTGAGAACAGTTTTAAAAGCTGAGAATTTTTGCAAAAAAATTGGGGTTTCCTTCATAAAATGAAAACTATTCGAAATAGAAACTTGATTCCTATTTCTTTTCATAGGAAATGTTGCTGTCTTGAAATTTTGCTGGGATTATGTTTTGTTAAAATTTATAGATTTAAAGATATCCAGCATTTTCTAAGACCGGACATGATCCGATTCCTCAAAAGTTACTTTTTATGCAAATCCCAAAAACATTGCAACACAATTACATCTGTTTTAAAGATTTTTCTGTTTTTATTTTCATTTTGTACATTAAAAAGGGCTTATTTAAAAGTGTTCACAAAAGTAAATGTAATAAAATCCAAATTGAGAAGGAAGGAATTAGGAGAAAAGAAGGGCAAAGAAGGTATAAAATGAGAACAGATAATGTTCAAATACATTTTATTATTCCAAGTTGCGTTATAAAAAAGGAAGGAAAAAATGGTAAATATTGATAATTATTAAAAATTATCAGATTAAGGTGGCAATGGCTTAGATATTTTGGGTTTTGAAGAAGCAGGTAAAATCTTCCTACATTCAGATACAACTTGTAACAGAAACTGCCGATTTTTTTAGTCTTTCGTCAAACATGTAACTGAAGTCCTGGATTAATTTTACCCCCATTTCAGCTGTGTCATCGCCAACCTTAAAACCGTTTACTATTTTCTAAGTTTTAAATAATGTTGATACATCAGGATCAGCAGTTAAAAATACTTTATCAATTTCAATTCTCTTAAAAAAAATTAGAGTTCGAGGAGAAACCAAAAAATCAACTTTTTTTCCAATAAATAATCCATTTGTTTTAGCTTGAATATTGCTTTTACATCCATAGCGTCATCACAACCATCATCATTTTCTTCTTCGGACGTTAATTTTAGAACCATGACATTTTTTCCCCAGAGTACATAAAAAAATGGAAATTGTCTAAAATGATTTATCATTTTAGACAGGCTTTTTCTGCAACCTCCTTATCAATTTTCCTGAAATTAACAAGCGATTTAAATAATATAATTGTAGGTCTTGGATGGGGGTCAAAGAGGGTTTGGGGGCGTTGAACAACGCTTTTACATAAATATTGATTATAATTAAGCAAATTTCTTCAATACCTTTTTTCTCTAAATGAAAATTGATCCCTCAGAAGATATATTTTAAAAGAATAAATGACCTTTGTCATCCATCTGGCGTGATGAATAGCACCAGGTACTCTGAAAAAATGTCTTTTGGAAGAAGACATCCTAAGAAAATGAAACAAAGTTTGATAAATTCTTTATAATCATGCCTGGAATGTTGATCTTTCAAGTTTTCGATAAGAAAGCTTGAAATTTGTCCGGATTACGTATTTTATATATAATAATTTCATCTTCAATACCAGATTTTGAATTTTGTCTCGTCTAGCTTACACCACCCAGTTTGAAATTTTTTAAAAATATCTGGCTGAGGTCCAGCGCTTGTGTCCATTTTACAATCAAAAACTGCTTTTAGAATATCTTCTAAAATATTGAGGCGACATTTAAATACAGAAGATTTTTCTCTAATAATTGCTTTAGCAAAACGCAGGCTCCCCTGAAGCGACCAGTATTTACTGCATTGGTATCAAAACACATTGCCTGGATTTAGACAGCAGCCCCCCACTGTTCAACTGCTGAAAATACATCTTTGACCTGAGTAATTTCCAAACTATTTTCAAGCTGAGGAACTCCTATCAACTGTTCTTTATTCCCACAACAAATCAAGACCACTACCCTCTCTACATTTTCTTTACTCAAAATATCTGGAAGCAATTTCCCATCCCAGTGCACAACAGTTCCTTCTAAATTGGAATTCTTGAATCTATTTTTAATAAGCTCAGTTCTTCGTTTTCAGAATTGCTGTCTGAGGAGTCGTATTACACTTCTACTTACAAATGAATTCAGTGGGTCATGAATTAACGCCTTTGTAGTAACTAATATTATTAGAACTGCGTCTCTATCAGAAATACTATACATATCTAACAATAGGGACAATTTTTTTAGTAATAACCTTTTCATTTCTTCGAGAGTACTTCCTCTTCTTTATTTCTATCTCTACTTCCTCTGTGTCTGGAAAATTATCCTCGATTTCCATATTCTCTTGCTCGGCTCCTCTTCCTCTGATGTGCTGCTTAATGAAGATTCCAGAATACATCTTCATGCTCAAATCTTTCTGAAAATAAAACAAAATAAAATAAAATAAACCAATAGGCACTCACATATAATGGCATCAAGTCAACTAATCTGGAAAGAAAAAATAATAATAAATAAAAGTTTTAGTTAATGTTCTATGAACCAAGGTAGTACTAAATAACATGAAGAAAAGAAAAATCGAGGGAAAACTCTGAAACTTACCTACATTTTCTCTTGATTTTGCCAGTCTTGCCATTTCAGCTGCTTGTCTCTTTGCTCTTCGTTGTTCTGCTTTTACGAATTTCATATCAATGACTCCCGTGCAGCCTGGACGTCATCAAAAGTTGACTTGAAAGCTTCTACTTTTTGATTTTGAGCTCTGATTGCAGATTTGGTACCGTTTTTGTTTTTTTTTAAAGTTTTCTCCACTTTCCATACAGTTTTTCAAGCTTTGCACCACAGTCTTTAAAGTGTCTGATTGGTATCTTAATTTTCTTCCATAAAATTAGAACTTCCAGTATTGTAAGTCTTGCCGCTTCTCCGGTATTTAATTTCACTTGGAGCATATTATAATATAAACTGCGCAAAATTTGACAATTAGATGGCAA
>JABUQX010043310.1:30000-32500 GCA_015478945.1 Trachelipus rathkii
AAGACTTGGATATCTTCAAAATCTCGCATCACATTAACATATTGTGGAAACTAGGGGGGGTTAGGAAGGCCATCGGAAAGATTAAAAAAAAATCACCGATGAAAGTGTTACACAGAAGCTAATCAAATGCTCGAGCAACTGGGACTTGAAATCTGATATCACCACGGATTGTTGGTAGGCAGCAGCACCGCAGCAGCCATCCAGCAACAAATTCCACCGAGTTCTGGAGAAGATTCTTAATAATTCCGTATGGACTTCTATAACCTGCTTCTTTTGGAACTTACGGTTTTCTAACTGAAAATCACCCTGCTTATTGTATTGGAACCTATCTGACATCCTTTCCAACATGCTACTTTAAAACAATCGATGAGTTTAAAGGAAAAGACATGCTTCATCATTTTATAGTTTTGTACCACTTAGAAGGCAATAAAAAGAAGAGCTACCGAATTTTGGTACAAAATTTGAAAGGACAAGAAACTGAGTATGAAGAGCTAAAAGATCTTCGTTGTCCCAAGTCTTAAAGGAGACTGAACCCTTCTTTCCGTCGACGAAAATGGCTTTGATGATACTACTCGCCCAGCCATGCCATCACCAGCAACAGTAGAGCGATATAAATATACTAATATATAATATTATATATATATATATATATATTAATTATATATATATATATTATATATATATAATATTATATATATTATATATACTATACGAGAGGACGCTGGTTCAAATCCTTCGCGTAGCAGTTGGTTTTATCTACCTGGGGGCAAGGAATTAAACTTGAACTGCGACACTACGTTCGTGGGCGCTGGTTTGGGATATGCCGGCCTTAAAGTTCTGATTTCCTGTGGTCCCCCCGTGTTACCCCTGCATAGGGGATAAAGAACGTTAAAAAGGTAGTTTATATATATATAACTATATATATATATATTTAACTAATATATATATATATATATATATATTATATATATATATATAATATATATATATATTATATATATATATATATAATATATATCGTATATATTATATATATATATATATATATATAATAATTTTTAATTCAAACTTCAAAGAGTAAACATCCGCATCCGCATCCGCATCCTCATATACTTTAAGATCCGCATCCGCATCCGCAATCCGCATTCCGCAGGTCGCATCCGCATCCGCAAACAGTCAAATTTTTTGACATCCGGTCCATCACTAAATATATATATAATATATAATATATATATATATATATATATATATATATATATATATATATATATATATATATATATTATATAATATATATTATAATATATACTATATATTATATATATATATATATATTATATAGATTGGATGATGAATCATATTAATTGACCCTGTGAATAAGTAAGGTTAATAGTGATAAAGTGATGGTGAGTGTAGTGAAGAGAAAATAATAACAAAACCCACATTCCTTGAATAAGGGCTCTGCATGTGGGAGGGTGGGTGACATTTATAAAAAAAGAATACTATGATATATATTATATATATATATATATTATAATATATATTTATATTATATATATATAATTATATATATAATATATATATATATATATATTATAATATATATATATATTATATTATATATATATATAATATATATATAAATATATATAATAATTATATATATATATATATATATATAATATCTATTATATATTATATATATATATATATATATATATATATATATATATATATATATATATATATATATATATATATATATATATATATATATATATATATATATATATATATAAAAGTGAAACGTATCCAGGATTTTTTTGGGGGGGGCCAGACAAAAAAAAAAAAATATATATATTATATATATACTATAATTATATATATATATAATATAATATAATATACTATATATATATATATATATAATATATATATATATATATATAATAATATATATATATAATATAATTATATAAGTGGAAATAACAAATATTAAATTTATAAGAAAAAATGGGAATAATTATATAAATTTCTAAAATCATCTTACCTGATGTTAACTTTAATCGCCAGGCATGAAAGTGAACAAAGTCCGAGATAACATCTTCAGTTTTTACATCAATATTTCGATGTATGTAGAGGATGGCAAGTCCAGTAAGTCTTTCATCTCCAATAGTATTTCTCAAGTTGGTTTTCAGAAGTCATAATGTTGAAAACCAACTATTGAAAGCAGTAGATACTGGTAAAATTGCCAGTATTTGCAGCAAGATGTAAATATTTGTAAATTGTGACTTCGAACAAGAAACTAGTTCGTCTATTGCTGTTTTTGAACGATCTATGCTGTGATGCCATTTCAACTTCTATAAATCCCATTCTGCTTTTACTAAATCCTCAATTGGGCTTTCGAGATCTTCTTTGTTAAATGTTATATCTTTTATCTTCTCATATGGCACATTACACCTGTTCGGTATGACAAATTGCAAGTAAGATATAATTTCTT